>QVOA01009326.1:0-183066 GCA_014825685.1 Pseudomyrmex cubaensis | reverse complement strand
TTTTAATGTCATAGAGTGTTTGTTGCGAATAATTCTATATTACATATTAGAATTGTTTTCTCTTACATTTTAGTCTCTTGCGATTAAATTGTTTCTTGTCTTTTTTTCGTATTACATATTCTTGGAGAATACACTTATCTCTAGACTAAATAATATTATTTATATAATATTTATACCTCTTTCTCTATTTACAAGAAGTCTTATTTGAGGTTTGTATTTTGTGCGAGCGAGACAAAACTTTATTTAAATTTTTCCCGACGCATATCGAACTATATTTGAGTACATCATCATTTTACATTGCAGATATATAAAACCAGTTCGTGCGATAAGCAGCAATGTGATTCACTCGGCGCAGGCAACCGATCTTGCGATTTTCTCGGACCTGCACGATCTTTCTCTTTCTCTTTCTTGGCATTGGCAATAACACGCCCGCTATCTATATTCGCGCGGAATTTCGTTTGTCGAGAAATTTTATTTTCCGTTGTTCGACGCGATCGAAATGCAAACTCTCCCTCGTTGTTCCTGGCACCGCGTCGGTACTTCCGGCTCGCTCGGCGAGACGCGTTATGCACGTGCATTCGAGATTCTTTCCCGCAATATAGATTTACAGTAGCATCGGGAAGGAATGGAGGAGCATTCAGACGTCGTGCTGGATGCCTCAGTTCCTTGCTTTTTTACCCTTGAATTTCTCGCGTGCCTTCGCGCGCACTCCAATCCACCCCTCACATTACATACGTCTGGGTCGTCTCTCCGTCGCGCTTTTTTTTTCACTTTTCCACACCACGTTGAATAGAAGTACTCTTCATAACATCGAAGATTTATCTCGGTAACGAATTAAAGCGAGTAATTTATACTTGCATAATGCGAGTCTTCGAAAGAGACATGACACTTTGTACAATTATATTTTCTAAAAATAAAATAGAGTTTTATAGATTCAATCTCAGTCAAATCATTTGAGAATGATTAAAATCGCAAATGTTCAGCGACTTTAACTTTTTATCCTCCGTGAGTGTGGGTCGAGATAACGTAATTACATTAGAACGACACGGTTTAACCGAGAGCAATTTGCATTATTCGCGCGCGAAGTCGTTTCCGTATTAGAGTCCGCACGGACGCCGCACTGCGCGGAAGACAGTTACGTCACGTTTATTCGAAAAGTATTTCCAAGAGCTTCGGGAAAATATTTTAGTATTTGCGTTTCTTTCATGTGTGGGAACGGGGCGGCGGTACGGGAGGAAGTTACGGCGCGTAAGCGTCTCTTTTTCGATCGCGCGCACTCGCTTCGATGCTTACATTCGTCTAGAAATATACAGTTACGGCAAAGGGAACGTTCATCCACACGCAACGTGAGATTCTCCCCGGAAAACATGGATTTGCAAGTGCTCCATCGCGCGAAGCGGAGAAGCTTTCTGACAGAGGCCCCTTTTAACCTCGCGCTGTTACGTCTACACGAATTTCCGACACACATTTCTCGTTTCTTCCTTCGTTTGCTTTACGGAGCGCGTTGCCTCGACCGCGCGCGCCGAGTTTTTTTTTTGTTTTTTTTTTTTTGTTTCTTTTTTTTTGAGTCGCCGCGAAAAAGCTTTATCGATTCAGAAAAGCTGAAAATAACTGAAATATCGGAAATACATCTTGCTGGCGAATAAAGGCATAGAAAAATAACTTTTTCCGCATTTTCAATATTTACCGGCAATATCGCGAATGTTGTCGGAGCAAATAAATTTGTGTTCGCGATTTGTTTGAAATTAAGCAAGTTAATATTTGTTTTATCGCGTCGCGTCTATTACGAGTTATTACATTTTGTTTCGTTTCATTATATTTTAACCTGATACGTGTTTCGACTTGCATATGTATGATACACGCGTTAAATTGAAATCGCAAAAAATGACGGGTTTTTCCATAATAATAACATTATGATTAAAAACAGAAATATCGAATATATCACATTGGGCAGTGTTTCCATTCATCGATGCACTTGCAGGAACCGTGCAGAATAATCTGTATGTTTCTCTCCGGAGAAGAATTCTCTCTATATAAAATATGTGTTCCCCTTCCTCGCGAAAGTTATTGATTCGCCTCTGTGCAGTCACACCTCTATGCACAGAAAACAGATCTCGACGATAGAATGCAGAATGCGCCCGACAATGCCAGTTTAGAAAAAGCAATCGCGCAAAGTGCCGAAGCTATACGTCATTTATAGAAAAACTTATTCGCCGACCGACCTCATTTTCACGCGTTTATCTTCCTCTGTCGGTCTCGTCAACATTCTCAGCATCTTCGCACACATCACGACGTGCCGGGACGAACGATGCTTGTATGCATTTTCCGCATTGTCGGAACTATATGCGCACGCATATGCCACGAGAAAATACATATGTACAGGACTTTTCGAGCGAAGGCATGAAGAAACGTTTTGACAGAGCTACCAATCACTCTCCTTCTTTTTCTTTTTCTCGGCCTCTCTGCCTGCCTCTTCTCGGCTTTAGAATACCTCGCGCGCTTCCTCGCGCCACGTCGCTTCGTTTATTTCCTGTACATCCGGAGCTTTCGATCCGCGACTTTTACTTTGCCATGCCAAGCGGCTGTCGAAGTGTTTTGTAATCCCGGAAAAGACGTGCCCCGCGAGAAAATTGATTTTACATCCGCGCGTCCGCTCTGTCGTGTTCTAAAACGCACCCAACACCTTTCAAAATGACATGCGGTGATCCTTTTCACCCTCGCTACGATTTTCCGAATCTGTATTGCAGTAGGTACAACAAACTCGTACGTTTGATCATAAAATATAGCGAATAAGTAAATTTTTAAAATTCTACACGGACAAAAAAGTTTCGTTAGAACAGCAAGAAGATTAGTTACTACATGGCCTGCAAAAAGAAAGAAAATTTGTTTAAATATATTCAATTTTTTGTTTTGCCAACAAAACGTTTTGTTGATGAAACAAAACATTCAGGAAACTCGGCAAATTTTTCCCTCTTTTCTTGCCATATAACAAAACTGTTTGTTTTTAATGTAACCGTGTTATTGAAAAAATTAAAATAAAAACATCAAAGAAATTTACTTATATTTAATTTTCACTTTTTGTTGTCACGCAACTGACGCGACTCGCGAATAATCACAGTGAAACAAACTGGAGAAAACGTCTACCGACGAGATACACGCGAAAAGAATTTAAACGCTTCAAAAGGAACGAATGTTTGGCATGAATGGAAAAAAAAGAGAAAAAGAGAGACGAGAATCCGCATTTTCTGAATGTCAAGCGCAGAATATCTGCCTTGCAAACTCGCGTGAGATCGAGTCTTTTTAATCGCATCGATATTCCCGCGTAACCTGTATTCCCTGTTAACCTGTCGCTAATGAAGAACGAGACCACAGGACGTATATGCAATATTTATTATCCGCTTCGTGCCGCTCTAGTTGTTCGGTCGTACTACTGCCGATTGCCAGTAAATCTCGTGCGGTTGCGGTGGGCTGTTCTCTCTATAGAAATCTCGCAAATTTGCGGGGTGATTAACGAAATGTAAAAGTTTCAAAAAATTGTTCAATAATTCTGATGAGAGAGAGAAAGAGAATAAACAAAGAGCATTATAAAACATGACCGATAATAATTGTCAAACTTGATCTCAAACACGTCAAGATTTGATACGATATTTTACAATTCGCGACATCTCGCTGTGCGCTTTTCAAACGAATTTAAATGCTTAAGTGTTACTTAATCACATACCCGACATTTTGTACGGAATTCGAAATATGACACCGCTAAGCGTCTTTTAATTACGGGTGAACACGAAACTATGCTTTAGCAGCGTACATTTCGAAACTTGATATATCGGCAGCTGAAAATGTACGATAAACGCCACGGCGGATCACCGCACGATAGCGTCGAAATTGTTGAAGCTGCATACTTGAAGCGAGTTAAGTGTTTTTGCACGCACAGGCCGTTTAAATCGCGATTATGCGTGTAAAAGTCCCAGCGCGGCGATATAGATCGCGCGCAATATGTCAAATAAAATGAAATTTAGTTGGCTAATTACGAAGATAATAAGCTTTGAAAATTAAGCATAATAACCGGTCGACGCGAAAGGATTATTAACGCGAATGAAATCAATAAGCAGATGAACGAAAGGTAGGCCAAATTGCCCACGGTTGACCGAGTTGCCGTGTGGATGGAAATTTAATCATCATACTTGTCCGCATACGCGATACTTGAAATTTGTTCGCTGGTTTTGCTCACACTTCATATATTTTACTTTATGTTCTCTCGTATTATGCGATCACATATTTATTTTCATTATTTTTATTTTATTTTTTCGCATATATTACACATTTGCCGCGCAGTTACTTTGCGTCACTCGCAACTGTGAAAAAGTGAGAGTGAATTTAAACATGTCGTTGAAAGTGTGTTTTACATCAAATTGTCTTTTACATTCTATGTAACACATACAATTTAAGCGAATTTCCTGTTTGCGATATTTTCTTCGGCCAAAAAAAGAGAAACGATATAAGACTTCAAGAACAATGTAAATACGGCGCGAAAAGTTTATCCTCGAAGGTTTCGCAACACGATCGGAATTCGGAACAGATCGCGGGAAAAAGTTCGTTACAGTAACGAACTAGCAAACCTTTTACCGGACTCGTGGCGCGCCCGACTCCTTAATTTTGTTCTCCGAGTAAAGAAGCGGGCACTTATTGAACGAATCCACACGTCTGCAACCGACGCGCTCAAACTTGTTCTTAAACGAGCGACTAAATGAGTGGTGAGGATATACTTTATAAGTCGTGAACTTTGTTACTAGCCGGCAAATAACCCCTTTCGGGCGATCTTACATGAAAACTTCCTGATATTGGTCTCGCAAAATAAGCGAAAGTTTACATAATAAAGTGTTTATTTTTTGTTTTGTGAGATAAAAAATAATGAGTTTAAAAAAATAATAATGTAATTAATAATATTTAAAAATAATATATAAAAAATATAATATAAAATTTAGCAAAAAATGCGTAATAATTTACACGTTAAAAAATATATATTTTTTTACACATATATACATCCAGCGTATGGATGTAAACTCCTGTTTCTTGATTTAAGCTTAACAAAAAAATAATATATGATTTAACAAAGATAAGTTTGCTTTATATTGTTCGTAGCGTAACGTAAACAAAATTCTATTTGTGCATTGTTAAAAATTTCAAATAATAGGTACGTGATTTTGAAGAGATTGAGTTTTATTAAAAACAGACAAAGCGTCAAAGCATCTGTTTTTGATTATTATTATTGTGTAGTGTGTTTTTAAATATTTATTTTATTATTAAATACTAATATACAAGTTTTATAATTGATGATAGATTTATATTGCCAGATACAAAAAGTCCATTTCAAGTCCACTCTATTGTTTTGTTTTATTTTTTTTTTCCTTCTAACATTACGCGCCGTTTCTTTTCTTCGCGAACACAAAGCTTTTTTATTCTCTTACTTCTGAGTTAAGGTCTCCTTTGTCAACTTTTTGCGGCAAATAGAAGTACATCTACCTGTATTAAGCGTCACCTAGAAAATGCACGCGAGTTCGCAAACTTTTCGCACACACAGTCTAGAGTAAATGTATCACAATAAAATCTGCAACGTATATGACGCTTTCTCTTACGTTTTCTCGTACGTAAAACGTTACAATTTCTTAGAAAAATAACCACTTTGTAATGTGCGCGAAATAAAGTTTACTGTTCGCAATTAAACTATCTGCGTATACAAAATTCTTGTGTATTCCAAACATTCCGCAGGACGGACATTCTCTTCGAGTCGCGAACAAATTGTGATTCCGCTCTGGCAAAGCCCTCGAAGGCTTGCTTCGCGTTTCGCTTCATGAAACTTTATAAGACCCATCTCCCTGGTTCCCGCTCTGGCATCTGCGTAGAAATTTACGCGCGGTTTCACCATAACGTGCCATCGACTCGCCGGCCGCGAGAATAAACCCACGCTTTAACGGCGTACTGAATCGGTTTAACGTCCCGATAGATGCCGAAAAGGATTTCGTCCGCGCGCGAAACGCGCCTTTCGTCTAATGCTTTCCAAAATTTGCATCCTAATCTTCGTAAACCCTTGCGGGGATTACCGTCGTCTTCTTTCATCGTCCCGAGGATTTGCTTAACCTCGGCTTTCTTTGAGAGGCCGCCCTCAATTCTACCGCGATCGATATAACGTTTACAAAGCCTCCTTATAAACTCCATGTACTCGTAGTGCGCGGAAAAATACGCCAGGAACACGCAGGATAATTACATCAACGTTCTTGAAGTATGGATTTCATATCTCTATTTAATTGGTCTTAATTAAAAAATGCACGAAACACGGAGTAGCACGGAAAATTGATGACGTAAACACATTTTTTTGCGCGTTTTAGATACATTATTTACGATAATAGTTCAATGTATGTATGTGTGTACACGGCTAGAAAAAATACTTCAGAAACGATACAAGTTCGCTTGTAACACATTTGTGAAAGGGTTGCAGCGTCGGATTGGTAGCTAATCAAATACAAGGTTGAAGGAGGAAGCGAAGGTAGGAGAGAGATTTATTGTAAGTAAATACAATTAGAGAGTTACGAGTGCCTCGAGTAACCTTCGGCTCCAGCTGACGCTAACCCAACTAGGACTAACCTGACCTAACTAAATAATCGAATTAGAGACGCCTTCTATCGCGATGGCGCCTTCCCCGCTGTGAAGTCCATTTCTCTCGTCCACTTCTGACTTACCACGATCTCCCGACCGTGTTCGCGGAATTGGTCCTCGGGCAGCAAATTGACTGTGGTTTAGCGACGGACACCATCTCTCAGGTGTTGCGACGGTAGTTTCTTGACTAAGGTGACCTTCGGGTACAGAGCAACGATCGCCCAAATGAAAATTAGTAGGAGTCTATAAACGTAAGAGAACGGTACTGCCGACAGGACATTAAACTATTGACATAAAGATGTGCGAATATCGATATGAACAAAAAAATAAAAGTGTTCAATTATTTTCTCGAAGAGAAAATGTGCTAGAAAAACTTTTGTGTTTCTTTTTGTGATCTAACAACACAATTTGCTCTTTTTTTAAATTATCTTCTCTATTTTGCCAGTAAATTCTTTGTAATTCTCGACTGTGATATTGTCTTTACGCAACAGCACACATCGTCTTTCACAATTCTCGAAGATCCTGCGCGACAACCGGAATTCGAACATCGATACTCAGCGATTCGACGAAACATTACGCCACGTTTGCTTCCTAAACAGCTTTTAAACTGCGATAAACGATCCTTCTCGGTTCTCCACCGACGTCTGATCACTGTCGAAGAAACATAGCGACGCTCTCTTCGAGAAAGTGACTTTCCTCGCGCTGAAAAATACAACTTTTCTGTCATTTTTGCAAGAGAAAGTTTCTGGAGTTACGGTCGCGTATATTCGTGACATCGAAACTTTTGCGTGTCCGAGTTGCCAGCGCGAAGAGAAGAGTTCGCACTTTGTACCCAAAGACATATTGACATGCATTTCAAATGCAAACTAGTCCAACGAGCGAACAACTTTCAGTCGCGTCCCGCATTATCTTTAAGATTAACTTAATATTTCATCTTCTATGCATGCGGACTACAGAAAATTAAAACATAGAAGGTTTGTAAAATTCTTCGCGCCTAGAAAAAACTCTAAGAAAAAACCGAAGAAACTTTTTTTTTTACCGACTGAAAAACATCTATTAAAAAACATCGATTTTTGCGAGCTAGACGTTAAGAAATCTGTCAGTCTCACGATAATACGAGAGAAGATCATTGATTTACAACGCCTGACAAATGGCGAGATCACACATCGTTATTCATCGCGTATTGTTGGTTTTACAAATACGTTGAATTTCTTGAAAACCACGTGTAATGTTTTTTTTTTTTTTTTATTGGCTAGGACTATCGGTAAAACGCACGGCGTCCGGCAAGAGCGGCCCGTCAATAAAAGCGCATCGGTGATTTACGAACCGCATGCGGAATGATGACAAAAACAGGTCGCAATAAATCGCGCGAGTATATCGGCGGTTATTCGCTGTATATCACTTTGAAAGAATCTGTAAATTTGCCTGCCGCGCGCCAAGATCCCATCGTAAATACCGCGTGACCGTGGCGTGTGGCGCGAGGACCGGGCCACGAAGGAGAATCGTTCCCCGCGACGTAGGTCCGACGGGTTATTTATCACGCTAATGTTTTCTTTTATTGTTGCGACGCGCATAAAATCTGGCGCGCGGTTTTACGTGCACGTACGAAGCACGCTCACACAATACAAACACACACTTACATGGGAAAACATGCGCGTGTTTCAGAATAAACGAGAACACAACGCGGTCCCAGTTCCTGGCCTACTTCAGCTTCTCGTCCAAAGCGAGCACGTCTGTCGGCTGGCCGGTGAGGGGCGGACATCCGGTTAACAACACGGGTAAGATGTTTAGCTCGCTTTTGTGATGAATAATGAAATTATGTTGCGTTTTAACGCACAGTTTCCCAGCGTGTATTATTTTCAGTGGATTTTGTAACGCACGTTTATTTATAACGTTAACAAACTCAATTAGTATAACACATCAGCAAAACTCTATTTTCCAAAACAGTTTTACCAATTTTTCACCATTTTTACATAATCGAGATCTTGTTCGGATTTTGTGAAACAACAAAAACAACGAAAAACAATCTTTAAAATCTTTTAATGTACATTTGTAAGATTTTATATTTTTTTTTTATTTTTTATTTATTTTATATTTATTTTTTTTGCGCTGATAAAAATTATTGCGGATTGTTACGGGCATCGCGATATATAACGCGCCTAAAGTCACAAGGCAATCGTGAAAGCGATGATCTGTTGAACAAGTGAGATTATGGTGCTACGTAAACTTGGTACTCGCTACGGGTTGGACTTGCTACACATCCTGTTTCGGACGGCTCCTATCATAGACTATTGCTTAAACTACACGCCAACAACCTAGTTCACTATCGGAACCCTCATGACGGTAACTTCATCTTCCTGTAAATTACACCCTCGCGGTGCAGGTTATCACACCGTGAATGCCGAATCGCGAACAATCTATGGGTATATTTTTCCCTTGTGACGAATTTGCGAAAATTCGGAAAGTAGACTTATCTGATACGAATATGATTAAGATGCGACTTCTTCTTTCTGCTTTTGCGCTTCTTCTTTCCACGAGGGAACGAAGTTTCGCGATGCTTTTCGAAATTCGCAGCGAGTAAAAAAGGAAAAAAAGGATTTTTCCTCGAATAAAAGACCATAAAAATATTTTCACAAGCGATTTGAGGACGCTATTGTACTTCGTTGCTTACTTTTTCGAAAGCAACGTTGGAACAAAAACAAACTATTTAACTACCTCGCTAAAGCGCAAACCTCGTAGCACATTTGCAAATTATCGATGTGCTTTTTGCATGTAAAATCGAGTTACACCGATAAGCTCGTTGCTTCTCGATTGCGTACAGAGCGGGCAAACGTTCATCTGGCTGGAAACGCGTATCGGTTGTATGTAAAATGCATATCGGAAAATCATAGAGTCGCTCTAGGCAGGCGAATGTGGAAAGAAAGTAGATTTGTAAAGGTGTTCGGTAAACAAAATTTTCTTTTGTAACGCAAAAAACTTGGCTGAATTGTGAGAAAGTTATTACTTTCCAGAGACGCCCGACTAATTTTGGAACAAAGCGTGTTGGCGAATGCAAGGAAAAAAATGAAAAAGAGAACGGTAAATAAAAGAAAAGGAAAGAACAAGCAGACATTAAAGCGAAGGGGTAATTTTATAGATCCCCTAGGTGGAAAATTATACGAGCTTAAGTGCAGCCTGATTTCGGGCTTAAACGAAGAAGAGAACGACGAATCCTCGTTTGGGATTCGAAGCCATTTAGCCACTCGTGATCGAAAAGTGTTAACGGTCTAAAACCAGGACGTTGGCGCCATTGAGATAAAGATTTCCATCTTTAAATACCACACGTTTCTAATTCCCGTAATGTGGTCAATACTTTTTTTTTTAAATGGCAAGTTCCAATATTAAAAAAAAAAAAGATCGGGACAGAATATTAGAAGGTTATTTGCAAAATGTCATTTCCATAGCAAATAACATTAGAAAGTCAATTAAGTAAACGGGTCAGAATTTAAATTTATTGTATTATTCATTTTTTAAAGAATTTTTCTCATATGTGTGTTATATTGAATAAATTTTGGTTCGCTCCCCCGTGGGCTTTTTATTATTTACAGTTATTGACTGTCATTCGATCGCACGATTTGATGACTGCCGGGCGCGCCGTAGTACATGTTCGAGGTATCGTAGGTAGTGAGAAAATTGAAAAACCCTTTTAAAAAAATTGCACGCAACGCTGTTATGAGAAAAGTTTTGTGTATATGTGCCTTGAACTTCCGCGTCCCAGTAATGCGTTGTGTAGTGACATAACCGAGTTCTTTGACCTGCTGTCAACCGGAATGTTCGCGAATACTGCGCGAACAAACCAGTGCGCCAAACTCACGAGGAAATAAAACGCAGGTAGCGCTTTCGTTTCGTTTCATTTCTTATCACGTTTAAACCATTCACCTATTTTACGTTCGTCACCTGACTTTTATGACTTAACGTTCACGTGATGTACGTACGTATAATATTTTCAGAGAAAAATTACTTATTTCAGTACAGTCTCCTAGCAACGAGAAACGGAGTGACACAGCGGCTTTCCGCTATCAGCTGATATATTGATTTATCGATTTTCTGAAAATCACATGGTTTTTTTTAATACACGCCCACAGAGTCCGGAGCATCGCTTCCCACGCGCTTTCTCATTGGCTTATATTAATTAAAATTAATGACTTAAAATTAATTAAATTGATAACTTAATAAATATTGTGAATATTGCAAAATGGCACGTATACCTTTTTGTTTTAAATGACCCAATCTATTTTCACACTACGGCTGTATCAAAAAGTTCTGGACACTCTGTGTATTTTTTTACAATTTCTCCGCTGTAATTATACCATGAGTTTATTTTTCTTTTGAAAACATTTTTGCGCCTTCGAGCGATCTTCGTACGACAAACGTGTTTTGTGAATGCCGAGCAGCCGCCGTAACGGGCAATCAGGGATTTCTTTTGAAACGGGATGCGTCGCGTCGGCTGAAAAGGTACGCGTCGAAAGTGGCGATAAGAAAGCGCGCGCGAGGGAAACGAGAACGGATCGGCGCGGGCGTGCGGCGCGCGGTAAAATGCAACTCCGGTGTGAAAGCTTTCCTTCACGAGCAAAGTGTAACGAGTCGACAACGATTCTCGATTATCCCCGAGAGGAGAGAGGCCGCCGCGGTGGGCGATCCATATGCGCGAGACGTACGATCGGGAGACGTGACTGTCACTCCGTTCTCCGGATGAGAGAGAAGTCCTTTTTGGCGTTGGCACACGTTGCGACTGTATGTGTGTGTCTCTCTCTCTCTCTATCTCTCTTTCCAACCCTCGTCCCATCGGTGAGAACGAAAGCACGGCGGAGAGTGAAGAAAGAAAGGGTGAGAAAAGCGGACGGTAGAGCGCGCGGATAGAAAGAGAGCATCGGACGAAGGCGCCGCCCGATTGACAAACAGATCAATCGTGGGTGGAAAGACGATCCGCAGTCTTACCGTTCGATCTGGCTCCGTTTCTCTCGCCCGTTCTTCCTTTTTCTTCCTTTGGGTTTTCCCGAACACGTGCATTTCACGCAACCCGCCCGCTCGCTCGCTCGCTCGCTAGCTAGCTGGACGAGAGAAGTCGGCTCTTCCGCTCTCGAATTTATCTCTCGTTCGAGGAAGAACTAGCCGGCGCGTTCCAAGGTGATTTATGTAAGAAGAGAGAGCTATTGTGTGCGACGAAAAGAAAGGTTATCCAGTTTAAAAGGAATATTATTTCCAGAATGTGCTGAATGTGTCGAAAGAAGGAACGAGCAATATTACACAGGTGATGGTTTAATTCTGTACAAATTTATGAGAAAGAGATTTTTATGATTTATTTATTTATTTATTTATTTATTTATTTTGTATTTTTTGTGCGTCCGCGACAAATTATTCTAATTTTTTTATTATTTCTTATTCGTTTATTCATCCGTTACGTTTAGTCTATTTAAAACGTAAGAACTAAAAACAAGTAGAGCGTGTATGTTCGAATTAAGATAAGAAATTTATCGAATTGAAGATAAAGTGGATGTTGCTCGAGTGACAAAGCGGTCAATTTGCTAGTAAGAAACCGAACCTGTTCTACAAGCTTGTGCTATCACTTGATTCTGTTTCTTTTTTTTTTCTTTTCGTACGGTCACGTAAATTGTACTTACGAGAGAGAGAGAAGTGTTCCTTCCAGCTGGCGCATTTAAGATTGATTATTTCCCTGAAACTCTCCAGCACAGCTCTCTCTTTCTTTCTTTTATACTTGTTTTATATTATGCATATAAATTGTCACTGAAATTATTATATTTGTATTAAGAGAGAATTATGTATAATTAATCGTATTTTAACAATTATTCGTAATAATCAGTATAATGTTGTTAAAGTTATAAAACTAATTAATGCACATACGAAAGAGAGAGAGAGAGAGAGCGAGCGAGAGAGAGAGAGTGTGTGTGTGTGTGTCAGACAAAGAGATTTTTAATTAATAATTATTTCCAAATACACATGATTTTGTCAATGACATTTGCATCGAAGCAAAATCACCGCAGGTAATGTATGTGCAGTGCACCATATTTTTGCGCGATTTCTACGATATAAAACACGCACGCACGCACGCGTACACACGTACTCTGTAACAATAAAGTGTTCAACAATTGTGTAAATGTCATGGAAACTTGAATTACTCACAGTTATAGTTAATTATGTTAATTATATTATTCAAAACGTGGATATATTTAATTTTTGTGCGTTAAAAATTTGAGCAATAGAATATTACACAAATTTATTACGCAAAGATAATGTTTTAGATTATTGCGCTCGATATAAAACTAACCGGTAAAAAGCTTGTGCTTATTCAGAGACCGGCGCTAGTCGAAAAGTTAATTGCGTCTATTACAAGTTCGCCGTTGCTTGTTTTTTTTTTTTTTTCTTTCTGTTTTTCTCCTCTTCTCCGCTTTCTGCGTACAAACGCCTATGCAATTTTCGCAGCTTTCCCGTCGAAAACGCGCGCGTCTGTGCGCGATGTTTCGGGGGGCGAAGCGAAGGAGCCCCCGCTTCATCGCCTACCGCACGTTTCTCCGAGTGAATAGAGAGGAAATAAAGAAAGAGGACAGAAAGAGAGAGAGAGAGAGAGTGCTCCCGTGGAAAAATTTTGTCGAATCGCGGAAACTCCGCGAAATTGCGCGAGAAGGAATGAACATTTCTTCTAGTTTTTTTTTTTTTTTTTTATTTTTTATTTTCGCGGCATTTCCGCCTCGGGTTCGTTACGGTGCGCCACGAAAGAAAGTCTTCGCGCGCCTTCTGCGGGCATTTACATAGAGCCCACTTTCTCCCCCCTTCATTCTGTTGTCGTAGTAAAGCAGTTCACCTTTGCGCTCTTAAACGCGCAAGCGACGAGCAAGTTCTCCCGGTTGGCGCATCCGCCGCGGTAATTGCGCCCCGTTTATACGAAAAATCGGCGTTCTCGTTAACACGCAATCGCGTACAGTGAATGTTTTTCTATAAAATGTTACGTATGTTTTTTTTTTTACTTTTTTACTTAGATCTTCGTGTGATTATTCAAATGGAGAATTTCACGTTCTCGAGAAATCGGACGTTTTTCAAAGTTTATCTTCCTATTGTGTCAATTATTCTCTTGTTAATATTGTTACAGTATTAGAGATTGTGTATAAGAGAAAACCGAGATAAATAATACTTATATTGTAGTTATATTCACTCTATAATGGAGTGTTGCAAAACTTTTCCTTTGATGTCATTAGCACAGCTACCGGTGTGTGTATCCGTTTGAGCCACGTCCGTTGCGCTAACGAGGCAACTTTTCGAACAAACTAACGCGCAGATAATAAAACTCGATACTCTTTCAATTACACGTACAATTAACGAACTCGGGGAGTTTTTTTTTTTTTAAGGCTAAACAGTTGATGCCCATTAAATGCACGGTCCAATTATCATCCGGCTGATTGCGCGCCGTGTCGAAAAAATTAGTGTGCTCGCATCGTTCCGTTTGCGTTTGTTAGCAAATAATTAGTCGTCGCTTTTTCGACCTCGACACAAATAAATTTAATTTTCCGATTGTAAGAATTTTATTCTCGCGCTGCGAGAAAAAAAAGTTCCGTTTCTTCAGCGAGAAACGCGTCTCGAGAACGCGGAGAAAATAAAGGGCGAGAAAAATTTTGCGCTTCAAAGTGGGAAGCGAAAAGGGCGGGGCAGTTTATAGTAAAACTGGTGCGCTGGAGAGAACGTTTACACGGGAATTAAAGAAGAGAGATGCAACGGGCATTATATGAATCGAGAAAATCGTGTGCTCGAAGGTAAATGCCTCCCATATCTAATGAGTCCGCTCATTATGACAATTGCATACGCTGGGACTATAAAGCTAAGCAAAAAAGCGCTGAGAGGAAAGCGGTCGGACAATCAAGTAGGTGTCTGCTTTTTCTTTCTTTTCTGTTTTTGTTTACAAGAAAGAGCAATGAGATAGTCCTTTTTAACACGGTTCGCTGAAAAACACGCGGAACAATAGAATCGTTGTGTGTACAATAACACGTTAAAACTCTTTGCGATCTTGTTTTTAACGATACACGATGTAAAAGCGTGTTCTCTGTGTTATTAAATAAACCTCAAGTGTCGTTGCGTTATTAAAGTGATATTAATGTCTTCTTTTTTTGTACTTGCACATGCAACTGGCAGTAATAAATACGAAGGGTTCATTATGCGTTTATGGAAATCGCGTGTTTGCATATGTTATGAAAATGGAATAATTAAACACGTAACGGATTGTCAATCATTGGACATTACGACAATCGGCGCGGATGCATTGATTTGCCTATTTCGGGGAATAGCTTTGAACTTCAATATTTTCGCATAATGCGGAATGTTGTTAATAAACGGATATTCTATTTTGTAATAAATTCTATAAATCGTCGGAACGAATTATCAGAATTACGAATGTATTTCACGGAGAAACGTTTGCTTTAATGCCGTAACATTTATACATCTGTGACACGTAGTATTTTATTACAATTTATAAAAAGCAAATAAATTATTAATGAAATTTAAATATTATTACTAGTATGTCGATTTTTTAAGACTTTTTTTTGTTCTTTATTAAACAAAAGATTGGCGCTTTTATGTGGATATATGTATATATGTATATATATATAGTAATGGCTTAATATAATGTATACTTATATAAACAGTTGTATATTTATGTAGTTTATATTATATCGCATAGTGATAATCATCGAGGTAGAAATGCAAACTGTTCATCCGCTGTGAACTCATGGCCCGTGATTAAATTGGTAATTCAGGTCGAATAATCCATAACGCGTAGCTTTGGCAGTATTTCGGATTTCGAGTCTCGAAAATATTAATTGAGAATCATACGCGAGCCGGATCTCGTTAGTCCGTTCTAATTGGTCGGTGCGTGTTTGCTGTTGACGCGTCCGTTTTCCACTTTCAGAAATTTTTCACGAAACCGCTAGACGTATTAATTATTTTTGGTCTTCCGCAATTTTTTGCGCTCGACGAAACCCGTCTGTTCAATGGCAGAAATTAAAGCGGATTGTCGTTTTAACTGGCAACATTTTCGATGTATTATCGAGCACCAATTATTCATCTTAATGAGTGTATAAAAAAAACTTCTCCGACAAAACATGTGTATACCGAATCAATATATTCAAAACTTAAGTTTTTATACAAACATTTTCCATTAACACTGAAAAGTGATTCTTAAAGAGCATTCATTTATTTTCGCCAAAAATGACAGAAAATAATGAATAAAAATACTCTAAAAAAATAAAGATAAAACTTCTCTTCTTTTTATCTTTGATGTAGATACATGTTTTTTTAAAGAGACATAATCACTTATATATATTTTATAAAAATTGTGATAGGGATGAATAGAAGCTCCGAATCACCATTGTATGTCTTCGATGTTTTCTTGTTTGCAGAATGCGATTCGGTGTACGAGGACACGGATTGCCACGACGGATGCGTCCTGGCTAGTCCCGGATATCCCGGACTGTATCCGCCAAACATTCGTTGCCGGTATCTGATCACTTCTAGCCGGCGGATCTCCATCGCCATCAACTTCACGGCGGTGCTTCTTCCCGACAAGTAAGTGCTAGACTGTCAAACAATGTCCGACTCCCAAACGACACAGAGAAACATGTTGTCTGCGGACAACTTGTCACGAAGTTTCCAACAGATATCCGAGACAACTATCCACCTGGAAGTTTGTACAAAACGCGTACTTTTGTCCCTATTTACATGTTTAACGTTTCACTTGATTGCTACGTCATTATCACTCAACATTAAAAAGTTTACATAACGATTTTTGCACGCACAATGTTTAACTCGCTCGCACGAAACGAGGAAAATAAACCGAAAAAGCGAGCGCTCTTGAAAAACCGGCGATTTTCTTTTACACGCTCGCAGTATCGCGTTCATTTTGAGGTTTCTTTCGCGTGTTCACGGCATGTATTCGCGCGCGTTTTCTCTCACGATGCAGCCACGTGCCACGAAAAACTACTCGAGCCGAGGCTATACAGGCTGTTACGCGACAAATTAAAACACGAGGAGAACCGAGCGTGAAGCGTCGCGTATACTTCTTTGGCGGTCCACTTTTCCGCCAAACACTGAGACGCCACGTAATAGCAACTCTAGCTGTTAGTGCGCGAGAAAAAAAAAGTAGACACAAGATGCAGTTCTTGCATAATCAAACACTAAAGGCCGCGTGAAAAAGAGGAAAGAAAAATTTACAAAGTTTGTTTGTTGAAGTTTTAGGTCAATCTAAAAATTAATAACGCTTTAAAAATTTTAAATAATCAAATAATAATAGCGTGTTAAAATTTAAATTTAAAGAAAATACAGTGTGACAAAACATTGAACACACACATAATGGCTGCATTTCTTATATCTTGTTATATCTAAAGAATCGATATTTATTGTAAGAGAATTTAGAATGAATTACTTATTAATTATTAATTATTTTACTTTCTGTACTTTGTGATGCCCTTTGTTTCACGTTGATTTCAAAGTCTCATCAAGTGTTTCTTTTATCGCCGCCGTGGCGAGCTCGGATTACATTAACGCGGCAAAAGTGAAAGAAGCGAAAGAGCATCCGGAGAAAGGGAAGCGCAAAAAGAAAAAAAAACAAAGACGAGAAATCTCCAACCACCCCTTTGCAATCTTTAGTCCGGGTATTTTTTAATAAAACTACCCGTTTAAAACGCAGCTCAGCTTGCATAACGAGCGCGGAGAACTCTCTTCACGCCGTGTTAACCTCGCATGCATATAAATCATTTTCCGCTTTACTGAAGAATCCGCAACCGTTTTTGAGCGTAAACCACACACTCTTTATTTCCGTCTTGCATAAGTAGAAAAAACTGATCGCAGTAATCTCCGCTATAAGGAAATTAATACAGTCAGATGGGTTTCAAGGAGAGTGAAACAGAAAGAAACGGTAATTTTATAACTTGCTGTCAAATGCAACGAGTTAGCGTCTTGCCGAGCAAACACGTTCCGATCAACCTCCTGAATCCGAAATACAATGAGTGCAAACGAAAAACTCGCATGATACTCATTGACATTCCGCGTTCAGCAAGTCGTCGCTTTTTGAAGTTCGCGAACGCTCTTCGTGAATCCGCGAAAAACGGCTATACAGAGTACATATATCTTAATAGCGCGGCGACGAATAGAGGAAACCAATCGAAGCGGCGCTTTCGATTCCCCGGCACATACGTTTGCACCCTCGCGGAGTGTATGAGAGTGCTCCATGTGTGAAATCTGGTCTTCAGAAATGTCGCGAGTCAATACACATTCGCTCTTTGCCGAGGGTAAGAGCCCATTTCTGTGTGTGTTTGCATGAAGAAGCGCGCATGTCGATGGGAAGAGACGAGGAAGAGATGCGCAAACGCGTATTTCGGCGCTTGACAATGCTTGCCGCGTCTCGTTTCGTCAGTTGCGTCAACAACTCTCCCGTCTTCCACGCGTTTCTCCGCGCCGCGTTTCCATCCCGTCCGAATCATTCACCGAGCGATAAGAATGCATCCGCGCGCGCAGAGCATCCCCTCCGCATTGTGCGTTTCGAATTATTTGCTCCGTGCCATAAACGCGTGTTACGTCGCGACATCCTCCGAATGCGCGCATTTGTCGTACCGTAATCGAAAGTAAAATTACACGCGTTTTATGACTTCTTATAAATTGTATGATCGATTATAAATATACTACATCAGTCGGTAGATAGATCTTTTAGACGCAATTAGATTCAGTTTACTTGAAGGTCGAAATTATAACGGGATGCAATTGTAGAGTGGACAATTTTTCGGAGAACAAAATGCGAGAGAGAACTGGGCCAGAGAAATTTTTGCGAGAGAAAAATAACAAAGAGAGAAAAAGAGGTAGCCACGACACGCTGGCAATATAGCAAGGGTTGTGCAGCACTGCAACTGCACTTGCTTTTTCACAGCTGCAGTTGTTCTCGAAAATTCTGGACCGACTGGCTTTTACGCCGGTGCCCGCTGGAAAGCCATTTCACACGGAGTCGCACGAGTACACCGAGCGTTTCCGTTCCCTAAGGACGGCCATATTTTAAACCTCCTCCGGGCGACACCCGTTTTATTTGCAAATACTGTGGCGGACTGTAATATCGAAATTGATGGCCGGATGATTGCGGTACGATGCGTCTCGATTTCTTCTATCTTCAACCGTCACTTTGATTCTTAACGCTCGAATGCTCTTATCTTACCAGTCAAACATTCAAATTCGTAGAAGTTGAAATTGCTGTGACTCAGCAAGCGCGTGTTCCTCTATATATGATTTTGCAATAAAAATATTGTTTTTGAAAAAAACATTTAGATTGATTTTTGCAATTGACCAAATCTTCGTTCAAAAAACTCGACGTGAAGAAACCGAAAGAACTGATATTGATTTCTCAAAAAATAGCCGCAAAAGTTTATTTTGTTTCTTTTAAAACATTTTTAACTGCAATATTCTGTATGTTTGCGTAATCACACAGCAGAAAATTTCAATGAATTTTTGCGAAAAAAAAATATATATATTGCTTTTTGCGGCGATTGCATTTGCCTTTGCGGCAATAATAAACGTATTTTCCAACATGCTGCGGTATATATGTATCTCTCGACAAACAAACCCATGTACCCAGTTTACGGTCCGCAGACTGCCAATCACGAGGTCGGCGCGCCGTTTTATCCCTATCGAATGACGCGGTTTCGAGATTTATCGCAGCCTTATACTGGTCCGACGTAGAATTGACAATTGTGAAAAGGACCTCAATCGCGTCGCGTTCGAGGTATATTTCCTCGTTTCGACTGGATTTGTTGGGCTCTTGCAGTTGTTCGCGAGTGTTACTGCAACACTATCGATCTATAACTCTCGAATCGAGAACCGACTCGCTATATCGTGTTGACTTAAAATCCGCCAATGTTCAATTTAACCGAATAAATATTGTAGAGGATAATTCAATCGTTTTTCGCCTCGAAGAACGTGCTGCGAAACTTTCAGGCAATAACGTTTTCACATTTTCTATTGTACAATTTATATATAATTTTTTTATTACATTAATTACACAAAAACAATTAAAAATAACGTAAATATTAATTCAGAAAATATAATTTGAAAAATATTCGTAAGATAATTTATCAAAGTTATTTTTCAAAACACATGATGTAATAAAACTGAACTTGTCCATTATCGTATCGTAAAATATTCTTTAGTTATCGTATTGTGACATGTTTTGTAGTTCCGCGATGTTCTCGTTATGTTATTGAAGAAATAATATATATGTACATGACTCTCTAATGAAGAGTTGCGTTACGCAGCTTAATATACGATACCATTATGGTCGTCGTATATTCTTTGTATCCGTTGCGTTCTGCGCGAACACGGCACGATAGTTTAATTACACCGAGCCGCTTGCCTATGTATTTTCCCTCGGATTTTACATACATGCGAAATTACATGGGCGCCGTCACGAAGCAGGCTTATACCGTGAACGGCCAATAGGGACACAGCAAGAGGATTCACCGGCTGTGCTCTCGCGGCCGAGTACACGTTCTCTCTCGCGTTCTCTATCTCTCTTTCTTTCCCTCTCTATAATCGTGCTGAGTCTCATTTTTTCGCAATTCTTTCATCGCGCGTAATTTCTCTAGCGGAAAGTTCTACCAGGACATTTGCAACAAAACATTCGCGATATTGACTATAACGTTAATTACAAACTGCCTGGTTTTTTCCTTATATTTATTCGCGCGTATCGCGAGCGCGTAGCAAGTTCTGCTTTGTTTTTTTTTTTTTTCGCACATACGAAAGGTTTAATTTAATTTTAATTCCTTGGATCTATTGAAGAATGCAAAGTGGATATTAAATCGGATTTTTACACTTTACGTACTGAGCTTTTGACGCGATTTCTTTCAACGCCGTTGAAAACGACTTCAATGGAATATTAATTAACACGAGGAACACATAGGTAGATATTTATACATTGAAATGATTTGACTTACCACTTAGTTAAATTTAAAAATTTATTAGTTGTTTGTCTCTTATATGTTATAAATTATTTATTTTGTCTCTTTCTCACACACACACACAACGTTGTATTCCAACTCTGCGAGTTTATTATTGCGTGACTTACGACTGGCGAGAAGATCTACTAGCGTCTAAATAAGCCGCTGCATGTGCCGTAGAAGGTAAACCGCCGTGCATACAACCAACTACCTTGCAAAGGAACATCTAGGGATCAGCCTCGAAGGATTTGCGGCTGCCAAATGTACGCGGTACCTCATTCCCGCTATTCGTATCCATTATTCAATCTCATTATGATTAATCGTATGAAACTAGTATTTCGCGCCGTTGCTGTTTCAATGATTCCACCCTCCTCGTCGTTTAATTAAGCCGGAAAGATGCATGTTTAATTTTATGCGAACTCGTCCACGTCATAAATTAAATAAATATTTTCGGCGCTCAAGAAATTTCGCGCGCGTAGTGCTTTCAAAACTTTCCGAAATTCGTCAGATTGTTGATTTTAAGATTTGTTTAGTTTTCTTTTTATGGTAATTTTTCGAAAAATACAAGAAATCTTTTGAAAATTGATTGCAGTTAGTCCTCTTTCCCGCGTACTTTCCATAATTCATTCGCGTAGCGGAAGCACAGATTCCACTAAACGCACGGGGATCGTAATCTTTTTCGCAGCGAGAAAACCTCAGTTTCTACCTCTAGAATGCGCCCCATATATATTCTTCGACTAGTACTTCGAAGTCGGCACATGTGTTCCACGCCAGATGTTCATTCGAATCCTCTTTCCGCGATGGAAGAGGGTTTACCGGTATTCCGGTAACGACCAAGCAACTTGCAGGAACATCTCGCGGAGGATCAGCTCTCTAAAGAATTCGCGACGAATCTACGAGGTATCTCGTTCTCGCCTGTCGTACGGATTCATTATTCAGACTTAACTTTCGCATTCGCGCGCATTTTAAGGAACGACAGTCGGCGTGTGGTATACACACCTCGCGAAGTTACACCGCGAAAAAAACAAAAAGAAACTCGCAGCGAGAAAAAGGGGGAGGGTTGAAGGCGGCGAGTAGGCGCCACTCTCATCCATGCAAACGTCGAAATTATTCCAACTACATCGCGAGAATCCTGAGGCAGCGATTTTTTTCTCTCTTTCTCGCGCCCTTTTTCGCTTCTTCTTGTTCCTTTTTCTGCCTTTTTCATTTTTTCTTTTTCTCTCTTCCTCTCGTTTTTTGGTCTACGGTTCGCAAATAGCGGGGACTTTTGTCGACAGTGAGACGGCAGTTTTTCTTGTCAGCGCTCCCGAATCTGGATTTTCGAATTTTTTTTCCGACTTCGCATGTCTAATCGCACACAAGAGAATCTCTCGGCACATTCACGAGTAAATTATTTTAATAACATTAGAGAATATTTTTCGATTCAGTTTATCAAAATGTGTTTTTATATTTTATTTGCATCAAAATTATCATCTCTTTTAGGTATCTCTGCACGGTATCAACGATGCTCTCATATTGTTTTGAGAGCACACAGAAGCTTTTTCGCGAAAAACAGTAACAAAACCAGTAAACAACAACTTGCGCCTCAAGTGCGTTCAACAGGTTATTCCTGGCAACAAAATATATTTTTCCCGCATATTATCGATTTTTTAAATTATTTTTATTTTTTTTTATCAGAACGCTGCGCGACTATCGTATCACCACTGATTTTAAATTATCACGCGTGTTTATTGTACAATAATATCGCTCTCCCTCTTTCTCTCGATTCGTCGATTAAGAAAATCAACACATTATACTTTGTTCCCGCACCAATTAACATCCGACGAGTTCGCGTGACGCGCCGCGACGCGACGCATGGTCGAATCTTTTCGCGTGAAAGACGGCGTATAGCGAGCGTAAAATAACGATGCCGCCCTCGCGTGTCGTCCTTAGCGATTCTCGTTGGCTGGAATTTAATAAGAGCCGCATAAAGTTAGGGCGGATTCCCCGTTTGTTCGAGATGGCTTGCCGCGCTCGCGCGCAGAATGAGGCGCGCGCGCACGTGTGTACGTAAAATGGAGAGAACGTAGAACGGAAAGGGGTTGAAAGCTTTTGTACTTACCCCATCCTTAGTCATCTACCTACCTTACTACCTGCGCCCGTTTTACCAGACCGCAAGCCGTTGCCCTTAACGCATGCTATTGGTTGTTACCGTGTGTTACGGGAAGCTTTTCTTGTCGACGAGCCATCATTGGTTTGCGTATCTTTTTTTTGGGGGGCATCAGATAACGCGCATGAGAAGACCGATTAAGCACTGCTTATCTAGATCGTGAATAATGTCGGTCATTTTACTAATCAAGTCACAGTGCGAAAGAGATGACGTATTATTTCTGATGAATTAAGAGAATCTTTATTTTTTTAACGACATTTTCCGGGGACAAACATTTTCTGTTTAAATCATTTGACATATAGTGAGATAACTGTCGCATGAATTAAAATCCTATTTAATTAAAGTTAGCGTAAATCTCTGTAGAGTGAAGTAAAAAAGCGTTCGGAAAGTGTAGCGCAAGGAAACGAAACGAAATGCGAAAGCAACATCGAAGAAAAGAGATTTAATGATGTAACTGCAATGAAAGAAAGAGTGCACTTGTAAAAATTACGAGCTCGCAAGATCGCGGGGGCATTACAAGCATCGTTGGCAAGTTTCAATTAATGTAATGTAACATCTGAAAAACCCGACAGCGAAAAGTATTTACTGCGCGACGTTCCGTTCTCTCGATTCGCGTGACATTGGCAGACATTAATTAAATTACACGGTAGACGCGCTTCGGTAATTAATGAAGTGTCACGAAAATCGAACTACACACGCCGCGCCGATACCACCACGGCCGGTTCGTTGCGCGAGATTTGCGCAGGGAATAACGAAATCAAGTTACACATTGAAACGCGCATTAAAGGTATTACCTATATTGAAAATCACTTTAATGCCGTCGCTCTTACCGGTTTACATAGCGCGTGTGTAAACAATGTTATCGCATTTGTAGACAATTGATAACAAACACAATGCCGTTTCGTTTAGATTGTCAGTTTATTTAATCCGTGATATTTCTGTGTGTGTGTGTGTATGGGACGATACACACACACACACTTATATATAATATATTGTATGTATATATATACACTTATATTTTTTATTATATTAATTGAGATTTTATTATTTTACATCGCAAATTTTTACAATTTGCATTTGTATGTACATATGCAGGACATATGTTTGTAAATATGTTTGAAAAATTTTGACACGGCTAAAGTGTGAAAATTAAGTCAACATAAATACAAAAGTCATGTATCAATTTGCAACATTCGCAATATTTATTGAGTTATTTAACGTGAGCGCGTAGGAAGCCGATGGTCTATGTAGGCGTGTGTGATTTTTAGTTGTACTTTCGTGAAAATCAGCTGATCGCAAGAAGCTGTCACATGCCGCTTGCTTGTTTGCTTCGCCTCTTGCTGTTAGAAAATTGCGCAAAGCCAATTTTCTTTACAACTGAAAATCATATTACGCTTACAGAATCCTCGCTTTTCACACGCTAATTGGATCACATTTATTAATTAATTACTCAGTAAATATTGCGAATTTGCAAAATGGCAAATGACTTTTCTGTTCAGATTGACTCAGTCTACTTCGACTTGCTCAAAATTTTTCAGTCACCCTGTGTATACATACAAGTGCGAATTATGAAAAATATTTGCGAGGTAATTGCGTTCGCAAAATGATAAAATTATTTCGGGAAAAGAGCGTATCTCATTATCCTTAATTTTTTGCGACGTTACGTTATGCATAACACGAATCATTGTCACGAACCGACCCATGAAATTATAGCTGTGGGATGGATAATTTCGCGCGTCGAGATTCTCTGGAACTCTTGCGAATCCCGAGCTTACTATCCACCGTGGAGAACGCAATTTCGTGATTACATTACACCTACGGACGCACTTAACGCTGCCATTCATGCGTGCGCAACTCGCGCGTGATATTGCGACAGCGCGCATAACGCCGTTCTACCTTGAACCTACGTTATTCTCGCGAGCTGCGCGTAATTGGGCGCGTTTATGCGTGCTGAATTCACGACAAGAGAAAGAGAGAGAGAGAGAGAGAGTCAAAGTGAAAATCAGCGCTCTCTCGTATGATCTCTCTCGAACGTTTGTGAAATAATTTCTAAAATGCAATATTGTATGAACAACAATATAACGGCAGCAGCCTTTAAACTCTCTCTTGATTGATATTAAAATTACACTTGCGATGTTGAAACCGCAATATTAACATGAAAAATTGCAATTTCTCTCGCGACAAAGTGACGTCTCTTGCAAAAACGTAATTTTTCTGTTACCTTTCGATCGCGATACGGCACGACGCGGTAAGAAAATTTCGTCCAAGCCAAACCGACGAGATTATTACAGTGTGACGACGTGACATTACTTGCTCCCCTTATTGTTGGCGTTGTACAACACGAAACTCTTCTATCACATACGCGACACATTGTGTCACATGCCACGCCGCGGGCGTGCTCGAGCTCGTTAATATCCGCGGCTACGCTTGCATGCGCGAATTTCGTGCAGAAAATTCGCGTCAGCATGGACGCACGTATAGAAAAAAAACCTAGCGTGTTCTAAGACTATAAAGACACGTGGTCCGTGTATAGTACGTGGCTGTATGTGAATAAGTATATATATATATATATATATTGCTTTGTCTGCCGACACAGAAATCTGATACGATCAGAGTAGGTATTAAAAATGTTACCTTATTTGTAAGTAAAAACTGTGTTTCAGTTTTTTGCTACTTTTTTCTCACACACTGCTATTACTCGAGATCTATTTGAACATTGTCGTTTCTTTTTACAGTACTATTTTACGATGCTAAACAAAATTGTGATTGGCAGCGTTCAAATGCCACTGTATAATGCAAGATAATTATCTGAGCGCACCTGCGATTTTTCTCTTTCAATAAAGTGGAATGTGCGCATTAGACACATCTGAGTGCGCGTCCGAAATTCTACATAAAGCTACTCCGAAGCCGTATGTTCGGCGGCTGCGCGTAATTGGCATATATGCACCGACGGTTTGCTCACTGCTCGACTAATTTTATCCTAGAAATTCCATTTTTTGTGTCCTCTTCCTCTATCTCTCTCTTTTCTCTGTGTTCCGTCTATGTGTCTTGTCATTCCCGGACCAGAACGTTTCTTCCGCGTTGCTGCGCTTGCTTTCAACGGCAACCGGCTTTAATTTGCAGAATGAATTTTTGATGGTGTTCACTCGCCGGCCGCGGCGCATCGAAGCCTCGTAAATCGCAACACATCACTGTTCTTTCCTGACAGCCCGATGGAGTTGTCGGCGCGGTAAATGTTGCAAATTTATTGTTTTTAAATCGAGAAAAAGCTCTCGTGCGTTTTTTGAGATAAATTAGAAAAAAATAATTAATTAATCTTCCGTATTAATTTTACGTCTTTCAATAATTAAGAAAACAAGTAAATAAGTGATGAGATAATATGAAAATATACGCGGATTTAATTAGGAATTTTCTACACAAAACTCCCCGCGGACTTTTGTAGACGTAATCATTTTGATGAAACCCAGCTCGCTCATTATATGATCATTATAATAAATCCGCTATGAGTAATTCGGACGAACTCATCCCGTGAATGAAATATAAATAATTTGTCCGTAATGCATATATGAATTGCTTGGGTATTAATTATATCGAGTCACTCACTTTATATGCGCGCTTTGAATAAACAGTAATATGTAAACTTTGCAACGTAATAATCGCGGGATTAATATAATAGTGTCTGTAAATTTTGTACTATATGTATACAACACACGTAATAAAAATATAGTATTAAAACTAATTTTTATAAAAGCGCGAATGTGCATATTATTACTCCGTTCGCAATTGTAATAAAATACAGTGATGATATAGTTCACACGCTTATATTCACAGAATAAAAATATTTACATATTATGAAATATAATAAATAAAATTTAGGTTAAATCTTGGAATTTAAAGTAGATTATAAATTATTTCCGTAAAGTTTCTTCATACTTTTTTCAAATATATAACGTAACGCTTTCTTTACTCGGCTCCGTAATATTACCTGAGCGAACGCGTTCAAGCGTATCGTATTACGTCGCAAACAGTACTGACGTGTGCGTGTCGTCATATTGCATGTGCACCCGCGTTGTTTATGCGACGCTTAACACTCGCAAGCTGCGGTCGCCGCGACCGCACGGTGTTGCACCGGAAGTGGATGCACCGAGATACGGTAATGCATGGAATGTCCGCGAAGTCGGCGCAACACATACAACACACACACACGCACACACGTTCTCTTGCTGTTCTGTCGCGCGCAAACCGTCCGCACGAATGTAAAATTCTTATGATGTTACGACGCAGAGACCAACGGCCCATAAATTCGTGATGTTATTCGCGGTAAATTACGAGAGACGACTTTTCCGATGACGATAAATCAAACGGAATCCAATTACGTTCATTTGCAATTATCTCTCGTAAATTTGCGCGCGAAAGTTGTCACGACGCGAACAGCCGAAGGTGTAAAACTGTGCACTCGCAAAATTTCACGCGCTCTCGCATTGTTTTCCGTTATACGTACACGCGATATTTAACGCTGACTCGTGGCGAAAGGGCAATATTTAATTACCGGTTATCGTTAATTTCGACGGGCGATTGTTTTTCGGGCGTTTCCGCGTGGGATTATTTAATAGCTCGGTTTTAATTGTTGACACTATTTCGCTCGCGTGCATTAACGGCCGGTATATTTGTTGCGACCGCACAAGCATGTCGTATTGCACCGCAAGTAGATAGAGCCGTGGCTACATATTATCCTGTTGCAACGCCGCGACGAATGTAATATCGCTAAGCGCGTGTGTTTGTATCTCGCATATCCTGTCGTACGTGCTTCGCAAAGTGTAACTTTAAAATTCCTGTGGTGTGTGTGTGAACTGAAACGTTTATCCCGCACGCGATCGTGCGTCGGGTGACCGCATTTTCATAACGATGCGACAGGAACGAACGTTGCGACAGCTGTTCCAATCAGCTTCCAGTATTATAAGCTTTTTACTATTCAGTTTATTAATAAAATTTTATATTGACATATTAATCATAAAAAAAATTAAATATTGATTTTCTGCCTGAGGAAAAAAAATGTCTGTAGATATAATTAGTTTTAATATGATTTATCGTCACTATATCTTAACGCACCTCGCATGCATCTTTATTAGCAACATAATTCGATATTGTGAGGAAGATGTATGTGTTGTACGTTATTTTACATTCACGCGCTTGTTTATCATCACGTACAATATATACTCTATTATGCTCAAAATAGAAAGCGGTTGCCGCACTATTCGCCAAACAACCGGTCTCGTCGCAATATTGCATTGGATAGTTTGCAGGCACTACCTACTGGTTATGTGTAACGTATAAACTTGCGTAAGCTTCGCAACTTCGAAGTTTCAGGGTAAATAATGTAATGTGTGCACGCGTGTTCTTTTTCGCGATAATCCTTGCAATTGAACATTGCGGTAAATATTATCCCACTCAACCGAGACAGTTCTCATTCCACATTTTCGTGCAGATGCAAATTTTGTATCAAAAATAAACACACCGCATATATCCGCGTGCTCTATATTTGTGAAACACCACTAATTAATAAACGAAGAAAATCATAACGTCCTAATTACGGCGATATTATCCCTTGCTTCTATTACTGCGTGCTTCTCAACCAAATTGGAATTTTATTTTCTGTATTTTTATATTTTTGAAAAATAGAAAAACACCTTTAATTAAGACTTTATATGTTGAAAAAAATGTCAAGCTGAAAATTATTCAGATTTTTTTTTTTTTTTTTTTTTTTTTTTTTTTTGAAGGAACGTTTAATTGGAAAGTAAACGCAATTACCGTAGACTACGACGTCACGTTTTATATCGTTGGTTTTGCTTTGCAAGAAAGAGAGAGAGAGAGCTCGAAATAAAATTACATTCGACGCGATGTGACCTCCACCAATCGATCGGAAAAAAATTTCAAGTATTGACAATAATCTCGACTTTTCCGCACTGTAAAATCATCTTATTACCTAACATTACCATAAGGACGAGAATTTCCGTACGGCGACGTGCTATCTGTCGTTAGATCCAATTATTTCTCAAACCGTCTCGTGGAAAGAAAATATCTGTAGAGAAGCCGCTACGCGCCTGATAATCGAGGTACTTTGCATCTCGCTCGGCACGGAAGGTAAAGATCGACCGAATGAACAGGCGGATGAGAGACAGATAGCGCGAAGGCGAGGAAAAAACGCTCACGGCGAAAGAGAGTGCGAGGGAAAAATCGAACGGGCGGAATGATTCCACGAGTTGAAGTAGCTGCGCGAGAAGTCGCGGAGAAAGAAGCGAAGAGAACCAAGTGAAGCAGTAGTTCGGTTATTTAAATCGTCCCGACGCTTGATTGGTCAAAGCAATGTAAATGCTTCTTCCATCTTTTCCTCGGCTGCAGTCTACACTATCCTCGGCGACAATTTCGCTAATGCGAATCTCAGCTGCAGAGCCGACGACGGTGATCCTGTGGAAGGAAGAAGAAGGTTTGAAAGAGAAGACTTAGCGTCGGGAATATATATATATATATCGCTTTTTTAGTTTTTTTTTGTCCCGCTCTTTTGTCCTTCTCGCTCTGCCGTAAACGTATTGATTTATATCCATCCCGAGGAAGGATAACGCGAGCGAGATAACGCGTCGCGGATTTTACCATAGATTCTTTCAAGATAGAACATTTTCAGAGACACAATTTTGATGCGCGCCGAATAAAATTGAATAGAAAACGCGAGATTGAGAAAAAATCGGAGGGAAAACGACTAACTTAAGAAAATAATCTAATGCCAAAAAGAAACATATCTGCAAATGATTTAAAAAAAAGAACTTAAGTGTGCAGAATTTCTTATGAGATTCTACGATATATCAAAGACATGTATATCAATTTTCTGTCATATAAATTTACAATTGCCGCGTTTCACGTGCATCGTGGCAATATAAAGAACACGTCGCGAGACGACGGGGCATCCTCGAGAAATAATTGGCATGTGTGTAAACGGCGGCAATAACAGCAAAGCCGCCGACGTTCGCGCCGCAAATTCCCTGACAAACGACGACAGATTGAGATATACGACGTAGGTTGGCCTTTACTCACCGAGAGATTTTATTAAGGTCCTCCAACGGCGGTGTAATACCGCGCAGAGCCCAGGTTACATAACCCCGGGAATAGATAGCGGCTCCTGGCTCCGGATCCCGAAGAGAAGAGGAAAGAGGAATCCATGCGCACGCGAAATATCAACCGGCGCGGTGGCGGCGGCGGCGGCGGCAACGACGCATCTGCGGGATTGCGCCCTGATAACTGAATTCCGAAAGGACCGTCCTCTCCGGCCGGCGAACGAATCCTTTCCGCCGACTGACAGACGGCGGCGGGCGCGCCGGACTAAAAATAAACGTAAAAATGCTCCACACACCCCGGATCTCCCACTGAAATTCCTTTGCTACCGCGCGAATTTTCTATCCCCGGCGCGTCTCTCTGGCTGTTCCTCATCGCTCGTGGCCCGTCGGCCCGATGGTTTTAATTCCGCGGAACTTATCCGCCGTCGAGACTCTCGGGATTGCGCACTTCGGGGAATACGAGCGGGCGATAGCGGAAAACTGTAGGAATAATGGAAAGGGATGTGATGCATTCGCCGCTGCGACTATTAAGGAACTTCGAGATTATAAGAGAAGATAATAATGCTGGAAGATGTTCCCGGCACTTGTGTCAAAAAAATATTTCAATAATATTTCACGAGTTTTCTGATATTATTTTAGCGATGTGTTCTATATAAAAACGAAAAAAAAAAAAACAAAACTTGAAGCGAAAAAGCTCCGAAGAAAGTTTTTGATCCTAATGTATCGTTAGTATTAAAATCGAAAACCTTACATCTTCCCTTTAGTGTATGTATTATTTCCCCACTGTACATTTTATCCCGGAACATAAATTAAGTTTCGCTGCCGAGGAGAAGTTTCTCTCTGGACCAATAGGGGAATTTCGCTATACAAGTTCTAAACACAACTCTCGTAGGATCTGGCCGACGTAACGAGTTCGAGTACAGCTAATGATCTATACACTGAGAACTCCGCGCAGACACCGAACACACGGATAATACAGAGTGCGCGCAAAGGAATAGAGCAAACATTCAATGTTTTTTTCGATTCTAACTAACGAACCACTTCAGCCCCGCCGCGTCTAAGCAAACGTCCGTACCGCAACTCGTTCAAGATTTATCTGCAATGAGCCGTAAGATTCGTACGTAAAACTCATCAAAAATTATATCAAATATATCAACATCTCAACGTAAACAAGTAAAAAAGAAATCTCAGATTAAAACATCGTTCCGAGGATTGAGCGAGTCAACGCTCGCTTGATACGTCAACAGCGCGTGATTGAACAAGTTTCCTGAACAAGTTTTCGCAACAAGTTTTCCCGCAGGTCCAGTTGCGAATCCACGCTGTCAGGTTCAATAGGATATTTTCCGCGAAATCAACAGAGTGATCGATGCCGGCGGCGCGCGAGTAACCGCGAGTAGTTTATAGCCCTCGCTACTGGAAGGCCAGCCGGTAAGAAGAGAGTTCGAGCAAGGCCATTAATTCGTACGTGTTGGTGTCAGCCAAGAACGGATAAGTGCGCCCAACGGAAGATATATATCTCCATTTAGGGAGAGATGGGACTTACTCGTTAAAACCAGACCTTACACCGGTGGAGTGCGCTTTCTCTTTCTTTCTCTCTCTCTCTCTCTCATTCTCGCTCGCTCGCTTTCCTCTCTCTTTCTATCCCTTTCTCTCTAGCCCTCTCTTAATAAATCCTCTCCGTTGTACTTGCGCACCGGCAAGTCGGGAGAAAATCGCGGCGCTCCCGCGCCATATTAAGATTATATTCGTCCTCAATTAAGCGCTATATCTTCGCCCCTCCGGCTTGCTACCGGCTGGTACAACGGAACGAGCTGTCGTTACCCTCGTACGCGAATAATCTCGATAATATCCGTGTCACCTCCGCTTTAATTAAGAATCGTTGGATTTGTTACAATTAGAAAACCACGCGAGGGAGACGACGATACACGTCGCGATAATGATTCGCGCGTGTACGGTGCGCGATGGTCACGTGTGTCCGCACCGTTCGTTTTCATGGGAGAATTTTGAAGCCCTAACGCAGAAAGAGAGAGAGAGAATCCGCAAAGCTCTGTGTTGCGAAAATATCACGCCGCGTCAATAAATCGCGGATAAACAGATTCACAAGCCGGTATCTCGAAATAATCCGATTATTATTAGTATTATTCCGATAAACGGCAAATTGGCATTCTAATTAGTATAATTGAGGATGAAAAGTAGAAGAGTCAACGACCCAAATAACTGAATTTGTACAAAACCCAGCGGCATTACACAAGATTACTCACTTTTTCCATTAAAACTTTGAAAAGTCGGGTAAAGCACACTCTCAATCTCTTTTGGTTTTCTTTGCCTTTAAATACCCTCCCTCTAAAGACAAACGATCCGAGAAAGAAACGTAGCGCACGCTCTTTTATCGCGACTTTATCTCGTTATAGAAATTTTCTTCGCGAGGATACTCAGAGCTTATTTGCCTTTTGAAAGAAAAAAAAAAAAAAAAAATTTTCTCCCCTAAACCAGATCCGCTAATATATTTGCACCCTTCGTCCCTTCGTTTGTGGCCGGGATACGAACTTAATACATTCGTATCCGCTCTCCGGGATACTTTATCGAATCTCTGACGGATTTGATTTCGTCAGAAACGCTGAGTTGATTGAATCGAGGAGCATTTCGGAGCCAATCTTGAGGTCACGGTGGCAACGGCCGATCGATATATATATATGTATATATGTATATGCGCGCCAAGATTGCTATACGCGCGGTCGTTCGGATCAGCGGCTAAAACGCGACGGCTTATACATATACATAGAATAATCTCTTGTAATCCCGTTTATTGTATAAAGAGAGAAACACCTCGCGCCGTGGTCTTGCTTAATGATGCCGCACGTGAGAGGACTCTCCTGATTGCGGAACAATCACCGGGCGCACAGGACGCCGACCATACCGAGCAGAATAACATTACAACGATTCAGTTACAGTTAGTTAGTGATAGCCCGTAATAACGTCTATAAGCTGCTGATTGGACGCCCGGTGCGATCTGGGCCCGCGATACGCTCCCAATCGGGATAATGTTCCGCCGACGCAGTTAGCTTCACGAGCATATAAACGATATTGATTATGACTTCCCTGCGGTCAATAATTGTTGTATGGCCGATAGCTGTCGCAGCCTGTTATTACTGCTAAGTGATTGTAATTAATGGCAATAATGATTAATGATAATATGTGTGTCGTATAATTTGTGTGTCGTATAAATAATCTGAAAATTTGGTCATGTCGTTCATCAAGAACGCGAGACTCCTCTTTCAGAATTGCGTTTCTGTATGTGTATATATGTATATCAATTTGTTGCGAGATAATTTAATCTCAGTATTATATATAACAACGTCGAGTGAGGGTTTGCTGTTGTTTCAAGAGTTAGCTCGCGCGCCTGTACAGATGTACAGGGATATATCGGTATCTGGAAAATCGGATTATATATTATGGATACCAAATGCAGCTTTGCGCTAGCAAGCATCTCCGACAAGAGAAAGTTACATAATCCCAAACGTAATTCCAATTAGTGCGCCGAAGACATTACGTCCCGGATTAGTTGTACGCGTATTAATCATGTCTCGCAGTTACCATAACAATCCGCGAAACCGTTCTACATCAATTTCCTCAGTTGTAGTGCATTACAATCGAACAAGAGCTCGTTACATCGAAACTAAATAATATTTATTTTTACGCAGTCGGAGTAAAATATATCCGCGAGTTAATTTTCACGGATCGCGCGGACTCTCTCTCGCGCGACTCGCTGTTGCTCGATCCGAAATTCGAAAACTCCACAATCTCGTTCTATCGGCAAAGCAAATCTTTATACTTTATCGAAGCGAACGGTGAAACAACGGAAAAGTCTTCATCCACGCTCCTCCCTCTCTCTTTCTCGTTTTGGTTCTTCACATCTCGAAATAGAATAGTACTCTCACATACGAGAAAGTTCGGGCGAAATATTCCGGCGGGAGACAAAAATCCACTCGGAAACGGCGCGGCTTCGTTCGGCGTATCTCGAGACCGAGAGTACGAGAATCCTTTTACGCGAATGTTATATCACTGAATCTCTGTGCAAGCATATATGCCGAACGCGCGTCGATACTCAGATCTCTAATGTACCGTGTCTGTGCCGTTGGGATCTCAGTTGGATCTTTCGCTTTGCGATGTTAGCTGTCGGAAGTTATATACGCACGCATCATGTTATGAACGCGTTTATTGAGAAACAATTAGCTTTATGTCATAAACGTCGCAGTGAATTTCCGCAAGGAACAACGAGGATGATACACCCCGTAACGTATTGAACTTCGGCTTTCTTCCAAGTTGTTGGTCCAAGAGAGCAAAACCTATTTCGTACAAAACTATATATATCTAGTAGAGATTTTATCGTACTTTTTAAAACAAAGTTAAATGAATAAAAATCAGGAACCACTTAATAACATTTAGAAATATTATTTGTGCTTTCTCTCTCTCCCTCTCTCTTTCTCTCTTTCTGTCTTCTCCGCGCTATACGTTATTCATGAGGAGTGGGAAAGCTGTGCAAGAATTAGCATAATGCGACGAGCAGCTGGTAACAAGTATGTTGTGTTCAGGGGATTATTAATATCCAAATCACATATAATATATATGTAATATGTATCCTGTCGTAATTGTGACAAGATAACGTCGCGTTCGCGCGTCCGCGATAAGCTTATCGCTACGAAAAGGGGACCATAATCGATCTCGCACGAACGTTTTCTGAAAGCACGAGAGGAATGAGATTTTAATCTACTTCGCCGTCAAGACTCTCGGCGTGCTGTCTCAGGGCGAAAGGAAAGACACGGATACGGAAAAGCCATTTATATCCGCAATAATCACCTCTTTACTCCGGAGCGATCATAAAAGGCAAGACGTTCTTCTCAAAGAACGTCTGCCATGTATAAACCGAGTCTTCGCAACATTTTACGACTTTCTTCAGAAGTATTAGCGCTAACGAGCTGTAATGAGGAAATGCAGGTATAACGAAAATGAACTTTGAGACGCCTCGAAAGAAGCGTCCCGAAGTTCACTAATGATGCGAAGTAAAAGCGAAATCAGTAAATTCTTAATCGTCCCGCTTTAATAAGCACGATAAAATGCTGCTTTAATTAATCTCTTCCACTATGTACACTTGCTGTGATTTGTTATTAACTTTATATTAAATTTCAGCAATAACTTTGCGCTTTTAGTGATTTTTGTTTAACGTCCAAACGCCTCGTGCAAAACTTTTCGAAACCGGAAAACGTTAGCGTTTTCCTGTTTTCAGTTGTTTGTAATAAAAATAATTTTGTGTTTGCATTTCACATACAATTTGTAAAAACTATAACGGTATAAAAATACATACAGACGGCAACAATTTTAGGACAAACACAAGATTTGTTTGTACATTTTGATTCATACTTGTTTGCGGTTTATGTAATAAAATTTATTTCATGTATATATACAGTTGCATTTTACGAAAAACAATACAGAAGCAATTGGTTTGAAAAAAAACTTTGATCAATTTTTACGTATTTTGATGATTTGTCTTTGTCAGCAATTACACCGATGTACAATTGGAACCGTTGGAACACGTTATAGAATAATGTACATACATTCCGCGTAACACTTTGTCTTTCGAGGGTGAAATCCGAAGCAACCCTTGGAAACACCCTCGATTCCATCTCTCGACAACCCCGAAGGAGCATCCGCAGAGTGTATAGGTGAAATGCTGCATTAATGGCTGGATTGTTCGAAGGTGGTTCGTAATTAACTAATAAGCACGTCCTACGAAGGCACTTCCATAGCCCGAAGGGAAGCGATTGCCGAAGATGGGCGAGAGAGAAACGCGCGCGCGTTCGCGATCTCTCAGGTTTCAGAATCTCTCGTGATTAATGGATGCCGCGACGAAACGACACAGAGCGGAAGACAACAATGTAAGCGCGGGAACTCGTACAAGAGCAGAATCCAACAGAATAACGCGCGATTCATTTGCAGAAAACTATGCGCAAGTTAACACAGCGGGAAGGTTGATGCAGCGGAAGTCATTGTCTGCATCATGCCAAATTGCTTCTACCAATCCGAAACCACTAAAATTCGCAATAATGTTGAACATAACGCTGACGATTGATTGCTTATCCTTCAGAATAAACGTATTTCAGCATGACTTTGTCACAATATTTTTATCAGGAATTCAAGAGATTGTCAAGTATATTACTTTATTACCGCGGAGATTTCCTCGAGGCAAAATTCCAACGACGTATGTCAATCCCAAGGTGGTTCAGATTTTCCATTATGAATACCACCGCAGCTATTTTTCCCCGCTATCACATTTTCTCTTCTTCTGTGTTCCGTGAGAGAACATCGCTGATACTACTCTCTCTCGGTCACCAGAGATCAAGTAACACTTGATTCGTCTCGTGACAAGCAACGCAAACTGGGTCGAAATTTCTTGACTACTGTACGACAACGAATCGTATCCAGTTTCACGGATTACTTTACATTGCATTTCCCCGGCGTCCTTGTTCTATATACCGCGAGTTGTCCGGCAAATCTCTTGTTTCCATCCCCGCAAACTCCGGAAATGATTATTACCGGATATATACAGACATCGTAACGGTTTCTTCGCATTCGGGGACCAGCTAGCCGTGAATGCGAGATGAGTTGCTTTAATGAGGTCATCGTTCGCTGTTTGCTCGTCCTCGCGCGTATCTCATTTGTATTTCCTCTTGAAACTAGCGTTGGGTATACTAATAACATTTTTCCGGTATTGCGCGAGGACGAGTGTTCGCGCATATTTTACTTGCTCAGAAAAGGATTATTGCATTTCCCGATCTTCCAATTACGCGACGCTCGGATACCCGTTCTCTCTCTCTCTCTCTCTCTCTCTCTCTCTCTCTCTCTCTCTCTCATATTTTTTCGCATTAACGCATTTTTATCATTTTCTTGACGCGATATAATTTTGCTACACGCATCACGGAATCAAAAAAATGTGATACCATTAACGTGTAAAAAATTTGTAAATTCACACAATGATAAATGTTTCGAATGTCGAGATAATTATGAAATATTCCCATCTGGAATGTGTACTTCACAGAACTCGAGCTCGAGCAACAGCGAGATAAATTCCATTCCTCCATTATCGTAATTCTTCCGCGATCTTAGCTCTCTTCGCCTCCTTCGTCCTCTTGAAGCGATCCAACACGACCATTTCCCATCTTCGCCGACCGGGGTCAAGTGTTCATCTGGCATTCCCCCGTTCTCACCCGTTGACCGTAGGGTCGCATAATGCTCTCCTTCGTAATGCAAGTCCCGAACAGAGTCGTCCATTGCGGCACGATCGATCTTACCACCTTGGTTTCGTTCGTTTTCTCGCCCATCCCGCGGGTTATACGAATCGCACGGTTCGACTCCTCGCGTGATTTCCTCTTTCTCCCATTTCGCTCGCTTTATTTCACGGACGGAATTCCCAGAATTGGAAAAGCCGACGGCGGAATAGGCGAGCTTATGTTATCTTGAGATATTGGAAATAACGACAGACGCGCGAAAGACTGCAAGCAGTCTTTCCCGCAAAACGGCGAAGAGGATTCTATCTTTGCTCGGATCGTCAGAACCCGAAGGTGTGGATGCTGGTTCCCTGTTATAGTCGCGAACGGTGGAGGAAAAGTTTTTTTTTCGCTTAAAAAAATTGTATAAAATAGAGAAAAGAGCACGTGTTTTTTTTCTCAACCTGCGTATAAATTTCCTCAACTCTGCATATAACTTACAATTAGAAACAACATTGTTATTAATGGCGGGAAGAAACTTATTTCAACGTTAAATCGCGCGCGAGGTTAAATAGCCGTTGAATTCCGCGTCGAAACTCAATTATCGTCGTAATCAATGATCGTTAGTGAGATCGCCGGGGAATACGGCGTCTCTTACATTAAGATCTCATTGCTACTATAACAGCGTCAACCCGATGTCGCAGCGATGTCGTATAAAGTAATCGTCGCAATCATGATAAAACTTTACTGCGAGCAAAATCGTAACGAATATACATTTCGTCCAACACCTCCCGAGATATTTTCTTCGTCATATCCGACTATCTTAAATGTCTTCCATCGTGTCGCGAGAGTTCCATTATTATTACTGCGATCGCTGCTGTAGTTTCAACTCGTCACGCCGATTTTTCATTCCCGTCAGGGAAATACGAGGATTTCTGTAATTTCTCGTTTGCAAGTAAAAACTTCCGAGTCGTTCGGCCCGATCGATTTTATACTCGATTCATTAAGTCTTTCTTTTATTCATGTTTAGTAATTTTCTACGCGCTTTTTTGCGTCTTTTATTTGGCCTGTCAACATTTAAAATATGACGATTGCACAATTATAATCCTATTAATTATTTCCACGTTTTTACTGCATATTGCACTCGGCTTTTAGTGAAATTAGTCTTTTTCGTAGAAAGATTCAAATCAATTTTTCCACGTCGATTTTATTTTAATTTGTAGAATATTGAAATAAATAAATGAATAAAACTTTATCAAATAATTGCGCCATTATTGCTCCGGTTAAATATTTGCGGTGGAAACTTCCTGCACGCGGAAATTAAACGAAAAAGCAGTTACAAGTTAGCGGATGCTCATCGGCATTTGGCAACAGACAGAGAGAGAAAGAGAGAAAGTAAATATTAATATAATATTTACCAAATATATACCTATCAATATTTGATGCACAGTGTTGATTGTATTAAAAATAAACACAGGCATGGGTATGAAAAAGAAACATTTATAAATAAATGTCGAAATATCAGTCTAACTCTTGTCCATCACCGTTGCTTCACCGAACGCAATATTATTGTGTGACGGTTTTAACGAAAATTTATGTCGTCTGGAATGCGAAACGCGGAGCGACAGGCGGTCGTATCGTGTGTGCAGTTTTTCGTATAAAAGTGATTTCTGCACGTCACGTCCGGCGACATTTCATTATTCCCGATGCGCGGAAACCATGAGAGAATCGGTTGATCGCAAACCGATCCTGGACGTCTGGCGAGCGAAATATCGAATTGCTCTCGGGACACATCGTCTACACCTGGAGAACGGTCTCGCGTTTATCTCCTCGTCGTCCCGTAGACGGAAGACAGGATGACCGTCGCGGGAAATGGAATGTCACGTAGAGAAAGTGCAAACTGTCGGAAATTTATTGCAGTCGCGAGATAATTTCGCCGCGTCACAAGATCTCGTTGAGAAATTGTCGCGCGATTTTACATAACGTGTGTTACATTCGCGTTAAGCTATCTCGTAATTATGGCAAGTACCGGATAAAGAGATTCACGTTGAAATCTCATCGGAAAAGCAATCCGTTCGATGATAAATCGTCGGTAACGGGCGTCTCGAAAGACGCGTATCTTTTGACCGAATTGTGATATAATATAATGGTTTTCTGAAATTAATTCGCTTGTGTTGCAGCGTCTTATCGGTGGTGTTTATCATCTTGTACGGAGAGCGATATTAGAAACTTATTTCCCGTGCTCCGAAAAGAGACGTTTTCACGTTTATCCAGCAAGCTCTTGCCGAACAGTCGGATGACCGTCACGAGAAATAGAACGTCTCGCGAACAAACGCGGACTGTCGGAAATTTTATTCGCTTTCTTATTCGGGAGCTTCAGAAAGGACGACCTCAGTCGACGAGCTACAAGATCCTTTCTCGGCCTGCGTTCTTTCGTTCGAGGCGTCGCGGAAAGTGAAGAGCAGGGTGGAGAATATGCCACGAATTTTCTAAATTTTATTCGCAAAGAAGAGAAGAATGAAACGGTGATAAGGAGAGAGAAAGAAGAGTAAGAAGACACAATAAAGAAGAACCGAAGATGCGTCTAAAGCAGCGACAGACGCGCGGCAGTAGGATATTGTGTTCCGGAAAAAAGTCTCCGCCGCTGTTTTCCACTCCCTAAAACAGCTATGTTCGATCGGAGTCGAAATTGACTCCGAGGTGACGGGCGATTCTTCTTTTGCCTCACCTTTCCTCCATCTCCCCGTGAGAAGAGGAATCGAGACGTTACACACGCGCGGAGCGCGCGAACGGATTATCGGCGCGGAAGTTCATTCCGGCATTTGCGACGACCGACCGCAAGGCTGTAAATTCCAGAATTGGCGATCAAGGACTGCCTTTCAGTCCGTATATACGCGGGCATGCGTATATGTATTGCCGTAAAGGAAACAGACGTTGTAAAACGCGAGATTGCGTTCTCCGCAAAAGAGCCATTTTATGTAAAGTGGAAATAAAAATGGAACTCTGCGAGTCTGACTGTATATGGTTAATGTCGATTTTGACAAAAATTCAATTTCGAGAAACAAAGAGAAACAAAGAACACATTGTAATAACCGTGTATATACGTTTGAGTAGAGAAAAGAATAGAGAAAAAAGTACTATATATTTTTTTAGTACAAACTCTTTAATATTAATTCATTTACGCAAGTGTGTTAAAGAGCGAACTCGTTCATGCATTTTTCACTACTTTCACTGCTTCATTTTTATTTATATCTTGATTTTTTTTTCCCCCTATTTCTACGCTTCTCTTTTACGCGTTTGCCGAGCATATTTGACTAACGAGCAGAACTTTTCACTGTCACTTCTTCTCCCTACACTCCTGGTAGCGCGCGTTTATAAATTTAAATTTGCGCGCGATAAACGAATCAATATCGATGCAGATGAGACGGGAAGCCGGAATACGGTCACTAGGCGAACGACGTTTGTGCGAACCGTGCGAAAACTATCCTGAAGTTACTTTGATTCCGATCCGTTCGAGTTTACAGGCTACGCTATTGCGGACGAATTATTTTTCCGCGCGAAATTCACGAAATTCGCCGCGCAATTAATTAAAGAGGAATATATTAAAAACAGTCGCTCAAAAAGAATATAGAAGACAACTTGCTTAAAAAATCTTGACGCGGAAATAATAGTGAAGTAAAATCCATTGATCAAAAGAGGTTGACGTTACGGGAGAACAAGAGCCGAGCAGAGTGTCGCCGAGAAAAAAGATGATGGCCATGAAATAGTGCGCAAAAAATCTTTTCATCGCTTTCCGTCGCACGCGGCCACATCTTACAAACGCGGCGGAGCTGCAGGCTCAAGGCGTCTTATTCGCCTCGCTGCGGAAACTTTTTAATGAAATGTTGTGACAAGCGCATAATGCCCGGCCACGAGCGAAACTTCCGTCTCCGTGACGGGCGACGTCGTCGTAAGGAACTGCCACGCACACAATGGCGCGGGGCTTGAGTTTCCGGCGATTGTCGAATTGTTGAATTTAATTACCGAAGTGGACCGGAAGATGAGAGACGTACGCTATATTCGGCTCTTAAACACTTGGCCACGTCGCTTGCAACTTCGATCGAACTCTCGCGGCGGCTTGAGTCACTGAATAACGTTTAGGCGCGACAAGTCGCGATTAAACCGCGAGACAACGTGGCGCGCCGGGAAACACAATAACGAAATAAGTTTCTCCACGCCCTTCACTTTCCGCAAGTGGTGGTCGGAGAGTTTGAGCGATATGAAAGTTCGTGAGAAATTTTACTGAAAGCTCGACGCGCAAATTCCGGTCACAGGCGACGAGGTTTCGGAATCCTGACGAATGGCATTTCACTCGGCTCGGTGTGAGAGAAGTGCGATTCGCAAAATTTGTAAACGTTCTATGCTGCGCGGCAGCAGGTATATTCTCGATTTTAGCTGACAACGTTCCCGTTTCGAAAACAGAGCGAGTACAAAGAGAGAAGGTAACAAAGGGAGTGTCACGGCTCGAGCGCCATTAAGAAGCGGCCTCTATCGGGATTGTAAAACGGAATACCATTGTGTCGCGGTAATTGTCATTTGTAGCACGGAAAGGAAGTTGCGAGGATCAATTGTGATTATTTCAACAAACTCATGAACATTACAATTAATTCCTGTATTAAAACTCGGACGTTTTAAATGAGAAGAATTAATTTTGTAAAATTGTATTACGCAAAGAGAAAAATTTATCCAGCATAAAAGATTGCAAAGACTAAACTCTGTTTCTTATATACACAAAATAATAATAAATAAAATTAGACATTTAATTTCATCAAGACATCAAACCGAGAGAGGCAAAGTGTTCTGACACAATATTATCTTTCCGAAACGATTTTTAACAAAAAAAATTGACAAAAGAGAGAGAGGCTCTTTCTATTTATTTTTACTCCCACGTCAACGTCTTGGAACATGAAGACGCCTTCCGCGGGTGCTTTTAATAAACGTAATAGAGTGTAAAGCTCCGAGATAAAGCATACCTCTATCCTTGTGGCAGCTCCTCGACCCGACATCAACCATGCCCCTGTTTCATCTCTCTCTCCTGTGTGTTACTTCCCAGAACCTCGGAAAGCAACATTTCCCAAGCAGATCCGGCCGCAGTGGCAATGGCTGCCCTCAGCGCGAATCCTCTGGAAACACTGAATTGTTTCTAGGAACAACTACATACCTCGAGCATTTACCAAATTGCGTATTTGATTAGACGAGTTTGCCCTGTCTTGTTGTTCATAACAGTTAGTTGGGCATTTTTAACACAAGCGCGTTAATTACACTTGATGAATTAAGGTTTCCTTTTGCTCTGCAAAATTCTCTTCTACAAAAAAATACATTTTTTCATTGTTTTATCTCCTTATAAAAAAATAATCAAACGTTTACGTGTGTTTTAACCGCTTTTTTTATTACATTCACACATTGTTATCACTAGATCATTGTTATCGTTATTAGGACAATACACGCAGAACGTCTTTGATAACATTGAATTTTGATAACATTGTACGCGTGAAGCGAAGTCCTCTGATACAATGTTCTCGAAGCACTTCAGCACTTCCTTTGATAATAAGAACGGCAATATATACCCGAGTTTATAAAATATATAAAATAAGAGAAAGGGTTTCTTGCTTACAGTACAAATATTAGCTACATTTTATCTTGAAGATAACAACAAAAATATACCTAAGATTACCTCGACGATATAAATTGAATATTAAATAAATGTTCAACGCACTGTAAATATTCAACGCTGCATCAACATTTGAGATTTCTAAATGCAGCTACACTCAGAGTTTTCGAAAATAAAATACCCACACAAAAAACTTGTAATTACAGTCGAGATAAGATATTTCTTAAGCATCTGCACTTTTTTGTGCGCGGATTAAAGTGACAAAAATTATTATTCTTTCAAGAATCCACCGCACATTTACAATTTGCGCTGCGAGACGTGGGAAAACCGTTTGAATTGAAATTATTTAATTTAACGCGGTGAAATCTTCACGTGAACGAACGGAGGAATCTTTTAATCATTCGACTCGGTAAGCGCCAAGAAAAAAAAAGAAAGACTCCGATGGCGATTCGTAAGAAGTCAAGAATGTTCTAATTGAAATGGCGAAGGGCTTAATTAATTGGATTGAGAAAGCCTTTAAGTTTTCCAGATGGCAGAAATAAGATTTTAAAACTACAACCGTCAATGTGTAAAGAAGCTCCGTTGTCTTGAGAGAAACGCGTTTTTTCATCATATTTTTCTTCCTAATATTTAATGAGTGACTTACCGAGATAGAGAATGAATAAAAAACGCGTGAGAGATCTCAGAAGTGGACGATGTTTAATTTATCTCCATCTTATTTAAAAGTTTTTCTCATTGTATATTAAAACTTCAGAGCACAGCAAACGTGATCAGCTCTATTTAACATCAAAATTTTAATTACCATTTATTAGAATCAGATTCATGTATTATTTTTACTTTTGTAAGAATTTCTGTTTTCGAAAATAAGATTTTAATGAAAATAACATTTCTCATTACTACAAAATTAAGTGAATGAACACACGAATTGCCAAAAGATTCATTACGTTCACGTCCGGAGTAACGCTCGCGCAATTTCTCAGATTTCAAAGAGCGAAGACGAAGCACGTTTACGTGCGAAGAGCGTGTTTCTGGCGCCGCCACCGTTGCTCCCAGCCGGTGCCAAGCTATCGTTCCATGATTTCGCAAAAGCGGTCTCATATAACAATGCATTTGCATCCAGGATGAACGGCGGCGCGGACGAAGACCGCCGCTCGCAATCAGGGGGTGAATTTACAACGAGGCGCCGGCTCTATTTCAGCACCGTGACAGAGCCGGCGACAACGACGACAGGATTAAATGCCAAGCTAGTCATAACCACGCCCAGAGGCTTAGAGACCCCTCCTTTAGAACAATGGACGTTGCTGTCTCGGTTCGACAAAAATAAATGCGTTCCAAAATCGCAGTCACAGTTTATTATGCGAAACGCGGAGAAGATTAAAACGCATATGCGCAAGATTCGATCGCGCTTATCTGGCTTCAAACTTCATTTTTATCTTCTAATGTTATTTCTATACATAGATTTTTGGAGTTATTTACGTTTGTTTTCAACTAAATTTGACTATAACGTGGATAATAAAACGCACAAACTAATTGAAAAAATCACTGAGTTAACTATCGAATTGTAGTTTCTTTTTAACGACAAATGATGCAAGTAGGAACGGAGTGCGTGCGATGATTCCGCCGTTTTCAGAAACGTAAGTGTGACCAGATAGACACGACGTGTGTATACAATACGCGACGCATGCACGAAGACGCACAATCGTGTTTAATCAACATAGTCAATGGATTCGCGACCACATTTCGCCGTAATTACCTGGCGTCACCAGGTGAAGTATGCGGAATGCTTGATTTCAGATTTCATCGCGGTCCAAGATGGCTGCGAAATGGCGACGTATCTATGCCGCATTAATAGCAGTAAATTGGATTTGGTGGTGCATTAATATCGTATCGCGCATATAGTACTGCATTAGTTACACACAGTTACATACGATATCTGCCGGCACCGCTCTGATTGCATAATATAAACGCGGAATTCACCGGCGTGCCGCCACATCTAATGCAGCTGCGTGCGCGCGCAGTGTTATTGCCTTCCGCGGGATTATTAGTGTAATTGCATTCGTTACAACTCTCTGCGCAATCGTTTCGACGCGTGCAATCTTTAACACACACGCCGCGGAAGAGTCGCGCGTAGTTTTTTTGCACGCGTCAAAAAAAAAAAAAAAAAAAAAAAAAAAAAAATACAATATGAAAACACACAATTCAGAGAGAGAGAAACATTTATAAATTTTTAGTGACAAAAACTAAAACGATAAATATACGTCTTGATTCAAAACTGCATTTGTCGCAATAAATCGCGCACGACGGATCTTAATAAAGACGCGGCTTGTGTTTAATCTCCGCACTGCATTTTCTTCGTCTCTCACAGCGCGCGATGATTAACGATACAACAGCGGCCGCTTTGACATTTAACTTTTGCGCAGTGCACCTTGGCTCTTTGTATAACGTCATGGTAATTTATTAATGTCCATGCCGTCGTAATTATCTCTCGTGAGAAGAAGCCGCGCGAATCGCAGAAATATCACCGTTCTCTCCGGCGGGCGCGAAATCAAGTCCGTCGCTTTTTCTTCCGTTCCGAGATTCAATATGGCGAAGTTGTTGAAGAATCGTCGTCGTCGTCGTCGTCAAGAAATCCCGCATAAAGGCCGCTTTCAAAGCGTTCTCTCGCACTTTCCTTACGGCGGAAACGGAATTACGGACCGACGCCTTTACGACGATGTAATCTCAACCGGATTAACATATACCCCGGCCCGTTTCGTGAATCCGTTCGCGCACCTTAGATTCCGAATGGAGGAAAAAAAAACGCGAGGCGATAGATCGTGGAGAGCAAGGTCGTGGAATGAATAAAACTAAGGAAAGCCGAGTTACGCAGGAAACGATTCTCGGCGAGACTCTTTCACTTCGTTGATCGTTGACCGATATCGTTCGTCAAGAAAGCGGCGATATAATAACAAGTTGCGTAAATTTTTTCTCTGATAAAATAGTTAACGGCATACATATACAATGAATTATGAAACCTCGTAAGAAAATGTGCGACGTACATACACATTGCACATCACATCCGATGCGTCTCGCAATTATTAATTAGCGATAAAACTATGGAACGTTTACGAGCTTAATTCATAATATATTGCACGAGATAACAAAGGGCGATATCAATTTTCGATCAGCTTTTACCGTGTGTAATACGTATCTCCGGCATTAATCATCGTAATTGGAAGCACATTATATGCTTCGCTCTCATTAACGGGAGAGAAGCGCCACTGAAATATAAGATTACAAGTGTTTCAATCCTTTATATACACGGAGAGCGATAGTTTTAATTGCACAGGCCATCATCGGCGACATGGCCCCTCCCCCTTCTCCCCGAAGCGCACACGTGATTCAGGACTGCATTTAATTAATAAAATCATTCTAATCACCGAGACAACCCTTTGGCCACACTCGGATTTTCCCCCTTAATCACTTTATAATCGCGCGTTGAGAGAAGACCGAAGGCGAGCAGCGAAAGCGGTTTTCAGCGAACCGCTATTATGTTTCTAAAGGTGCCATTAATGAGGATAAAATGTTCCGTGGAACTTTATGCCACTCCCAAGGGCCGCTCAAGAATATCTTGTCTCTTGCGTGTTCTCTCTCTCTCTCTCTCTCTCTCTCTCTCTCTCTCTCTCTCTCTCTCTCTCTCTCTCTCTCTCTCTTTTTCTCTCTCTCTCTCTCTTGTTTTAGTATAAATTGCAATAAACGTCCGTATGAAGACTCGGAAAACCGTGATCCCAAAATTGGAGAGATGTACGGGCTAACAGGAAAATCATTTTTTTTCCTGAAATATTGAAGAGTACGCGCAAAATCCCAAAAGCTTACAATGTCGAAACGACGAACGGAGAAATATCACGAAAACGTACGAGTACGGAACGCGAGAGGAAATCACGTGTCTGCGAAACAAAAAAAAACAAAAAAAAAAAAAACAAAAAAAAGAACTAAAATTCGAGATTACACATTTTTGGGAACTGGTACATATTCATTTGATTTCAATATTCGTGATTTTGCGGGAACTTCGCGCTCTCCGCAAAAAATATCGAAACGATATTTCGGAATGATGAAGTTTCGCAACAATGTGTTTGTCGGTGCTGATTGTATATCGCTCTCTCTCTCTCTTTCTCTTTCTCTCTTTTTTTATCCCCGTGGTTTTTCTGGATTTTTTGCATGTCCATCCCAATCGGCGTCGCATATTGGCGATCTCGGAAAAATAATTTAGCGATCGCGACGGAACGCGCGCGAGGCGGACTGTGTGATTTCGCAAACGAGGATATTTGCGCAACACAACGCGGAAATCTGGTTTGCATAAAACTCTGTACGTCGAATAATATGCGGGCAGGACGCGAGGAACCAAAAGGAATGACGGAAGAGAGGAAAGCCGAAAAGAGACTCCCGGATGGGAAATTTTTAATTTACTCCGGATCTGTATGTGTGTATGTGTGTCTGTGTGTGTGTGAGTGTGTGAGCGCGTTATCTCGCGACATTTTGTAACAAACGTTACCGGGACGCGAGTGCACAATGCGGATTCTGCCGTTGGGGATGTGGATAGATGGACGGATAGATGGATAGAAATTTTCTCGCTTCTTTTCTGCTCCGCGACACGGCCGAGCAACGCGCGAACCTCGCGTGAAATGGGGCTGGAGGAATCCGATTTTCTGCTGTTCGAGCCGCTCGGACAGAAAATGACGTACGGAACTATTTCCGCGGCGGCATCGATCCGTCTCCGTCTGATCAGCAGCCCTCCTTTTCACTCCTGGGTTTTCTCCTAATGGAAATAATTACGGCCTGTTCATTGTTCGCGCGGTTCAAGGGTTGAGATTTAATTTATCGCAGGCGATGAGCTCGTGAGTGAGCGTTTGAAAAAAAGAAAGAAAAAAAAAGAAAAAAGAAAGAGAAAGAACAGAAGAGAAACGAGAAAATCCGTTTTAATATCGTTGCGGAAAGTAGCACGTGTGTGTTGAGGAGATAAAATGTTTACAAAAAATGATTGTAAAATATTGGGTGGTTAAATTGGTTCAAAAAGTATTTGATGTACAAAAATAATTTACTGAGTCACGAGCGAAAAGCGATTATATAAAGAGATTTATTTGTATGTTAATACGTTGAAATTAAAATTGACAAAAACAACACGCAATTAATCGAGGAATGTAAATATTTTGTAATCGATTTGTCACAGCTGATAGATGATTAATGTTAACTGTTGCGAATCTTGAAGAAGATTACTATAGCACGGAGTGTATCAAGTCGAGATAGCGAAACTTGAAGCATGGAATTTCATTTTAACTGTAAAATTCAGCCGGCAAAATCGAACCGTGAGCAACAAAGTTTTCCCATTAATTTCTTTACGCTCGTACTTCAAGGTAATTAATTAGAATTATGAGAAAAGTTTGTTAGTAAAGCACCTGTTACATGTTTAGAACGGCTTCTTCTCAGAATCTTGGCGAATACCATTTCGAATATTTTCACATCGATGCGCTCGCCGACTTGATTGACCAACACCAATGATGAACAGAGACAAACATTTTGGTTCTTTCAATATAAACTTTATTTACTACATTTCTTCCTCGAATCTGTCGAAATCTGTAAGAAATCTTAGAGCACTATTTTTATCTAATTATAATATTTGCATAAAAGTAGTTATTTAACAATAACAAAATTCAAATAATTAAGTAATTTATACAATATAAATTCTTTAGCTCACGAGTTTAGTTTCAAAGATTTTTATCTATGTTTAAATTAATTATATATTTAATTAAGTACAATTAGCATTTAAAACGGAATAATGTGAAATCTATCTGGAGTCGAGGATTTGTCAAAAACAATATAGTATTGCCGGTGATAATTGCAAGGGGAAACTCACTTTTAATTACCAGCCGTCTACGTGGTAATTTGGAGACAGCGGCAATCTCTTCCGGAAAGCCACGATGACCCCTAATTGGCCACATTATTAAAATCGCATTTTCGTGATCCCGGGCCGTGAGGGATCGGTCCCTGCGAGCGTAAGGCGCGATGAAGTTCCCTCGTAAAATAAATCACGCCATCCCATCGCGGTAATTCGGCACAGCCGCTCCTGGCCTTACCGGTAATATTGGATATTTTCTTAATGGCGAAACTTCCACGGCACCCCCGGAATCCAGTTCATCCTCGTGAACTCCCTGATAAATCGGTACACGATTCTCGACCGTTTCGATAGTCTGCCTCGCTCTTCTCACGCTCTTCTCCTCCTGTCGTTCTATTTTCTCATCCCACCTCTCTCGCCTCTTATATCGGCGTTTATCCCGGCGAGAAAGATGAGGAGGAGTCTCTCGCGCCGAGATCCTTTGAACTGCTTTCGAGAGCATATAGTCATTTTGCACGGAAATATTCTCGTTTGCAGCCACTGCACCAATGACTACATTGCCGTCTATTCGGGCCCCAATACGTCGAGTTCATTGCTGAAGATGCTCTGCGGCAAAGAGAAGACGGCACTGATGCATGACGGCCCGGAACTCCTCGTCGAGTTCAGGTGAGAAATGTGTTTCTCTATTGAAATGCCAGAACGTCGATACGTCTAAAATTCTCTCTCAATCGTTTAAATATATTGTTTCGCATCGTTCGGTTAGAGACTTTTGATCTACATTTACAGATTATTTTGGTTTTATTTACACAGAGCTGGTCCTGAGGTACATCCCTTTGATTACAATGGTTTCGTCGCGACGCTGAATTTTATAGAATTAACTACGGAAGCCCCAACGACAGTTGCTGCCGATATCACGTTGAACAAAACTTGTAAGTGTAGAGAAGTGTGTTATTTAAAAAAATTTTATTATACAAAATTAATTCTCGAATCACATAATTTTCTGAGAAGAAAATCTTTCCCCTTGAATCTTTTGGGGTTGCGATTTTTATTTCAATTTTATTGAAACTCAAGTACACAATTGGTTCTCTCTATCTTTAGTCGAGGTGATAAAGTCCGGCAGCTACAACCACCGCGACCTGCACGACCACCGTAAGGACCCAGGGGCTGTGAGCAGCTGCGACCTCGAGGTGAGTGGCGAGAAGGTCCGGGCAGGTCACCACGACACCAGAGGCAAGCCTAAGTCCACTACTTGCAGGCTTGTACTGCGTGGTCGCGCTTATGACACCGGACACGTTTCTCTGGCCAGTTTCAACCTCAGGTAACCTCATAAAAGATCTGAGCCACACATCAATACGCACGTGCGAGACGAGGAACCACGTCTTTCTTCTCTCTTTTTTTTTTTCTATTTTTTCGAAGTTTTTCTATTGACACGCGTTTTTACCGAATCGTGTCTCGACTCAAGAGGAAAAACTGCAGTCACGTATAACACCGAGCGCGGATATGTCACGGCGTGTGCGGAATCGCATTTCGCGTTTGTTTACCGTTTTCGGCGGCGCGTCTGTCGATCCCCGACAAATCCACGGCGAGTTACGGTCGTAACTTTGGGATTCGTGATGGTTGTAAAAATGATCGGTCGTCGTATTGTGTTGACTAACACAGTGGATGCCATAAGTTCTCTTCGCCGACTGCGCGTTTTCGTTCGCTCAAAACAATATTGGTGCAATCTTATAAATCAAAAAAAAATGTCAACACAATCAGAGAAAACATCTATATTAAACGCTGAAAACTTCAAAAAAAAAAAAAAAAACAAACGTTTAGTAATATTATTCGAGACATGTTCTCTACTTGGAAAAACTTTGCAATCACGATCCGCGTTGTTTCGCCCGTACGTTTCTTATTTTACAGTTAGCGCGGCTTGCGTATAAGTTATCGAACGATGCACGCGCGCGAGAAGGGTGGAAAGCCTTTTCTCGCGAGACTCGTCGTGGTGCGGAAAGTAGCATAAATCACGCGGAGAAACACGTCGCGTTCTGTATCCGGGGATTTTCAATTATCATGCGCATACAACGTGCGGATTCGTGACTTCGGAGACGTGTTTCTCTGTGCGCGTTGCGAAGATGGAACACGCCGCGGGGGAGGAATGAAAACCATCCCCCGGCTGTGACGTCGCAACGACAATTTGTCGTTGCCCTCGATGTCGGTTTCCGATACCGCCGGTAAAAAACATATAAACTGAAGATGTATGAGCGCGTTTGCAAGACGCGCGGGATGAAAGACTTTATTGAAGAATAGCATGAAGTTCGAACGTAATATTGTAAATCTAGGTGCTTGGTGAACCGAGAAAGAGCACGGCCAATATCGTGTGTTCCTCACTCCGTGCGACTATATCTCGTATTTCTCTTTCTCGACGCCCGTTTTCATGCCGACTGTGCGAGAGCGCGCGTAATAGCTGCGCCCGTGTCGGATTTGCAACTTCCTTTCCATCGCGACGCTCTGTGAGGCGATTAGAGTCGAGCGAAAACGCGGCGTTCGAATATTTTTGGTTCAAATAATGCATTTACGGATTATTTCGGGGCAGTGAATATAATTTTTTGGTGTTTTAATTTTTGTTTTTGTTTTTTTTCTTTTTTTCAATGCATTAGCACGTTTAATCCGCTTTTTTGCGGGAATTTGAGGTAACATTTTATTATCTAAAATTTTATATACACAAATAGAATTTTTACATGTGTATTTCTGTGGAAAAATATGAGAATTACTGTTGTTGTTTCAATTTGTGAGGATGGTTTTTTTATATATATATATATACGAATTTTTATATACGAGTTGCGAGATATCGCCATTGAATTTTCTTGCACGAGAAATTCGATGGCGCGAAGTCCGTCATAAACCTCACTCGATAGATACGCTATCGATTTTCCAGCGCGCCGTCCTGCCAGTCGTCGATCGAGATATTCGATGGTTCGCCGGAAAGCGGTGTTTTGGATACCGTTAACTCCTTGGAGAAGATCTGCAGTCCCGCGCAGTGGCTCGCGGGTCAAGACAAGTAAGTGGATTTTCTCTAGTTATCAGACCAATTATCTCCTCGAAAGTCGGAGAGATACCAAACTGGTTTATCGATGATGCATTGTAATTGTGAGTTGGTAAATTTCCGGATTTGTCGGCGTAACTCGCGTGCAGCTTAAATCGTGACCGGTTAAGTCCTTAGAACTCTGCTTGGAGATTAGTTTCTAACTGCGCTCGGGCGCGTAAATCGGTTAACGGTGCGGTAATTTTGTGGCGGACGATGCGAGAGTCATCGTTGCAATTTTTGTTCCTTCTATCCTGCTGACATTCTTATAGCTCGACGCTGGCGCGCGTAGCGCAGCATTTTCCTGTGATATATATATATATATACTTTGAGGATTATTCATTATATGTCGGGCACGTATTACGAGACAACGGCTGAGCTGACGCGCGAAATAGGTGCCAATGCCGTCGAGGAAACAGCAAAAGATCGTCGGCACGTAATCATAAAACAGCGCCGGCAGATCCATCATCCGTCTCCATCCGCGAACTAGACGGCGGCACGCAAAGCGATACCTCATACTCATCCCGCCGGAAGTCAAAGTATGAAAGATGACTGCGCCGGGCACCTCGCGCGTTGTGCATTCCACGATGGTGTGGTAGCTCTCGCATTTATGTCGAGTACATATTCGAATGAAAAGACGTCAGCGGCTAGCTGGTATAGTTATCTGAAATCGTTCAGTCGTTACCGCGACATCATAAATGCAGATGCAGTTATTCAAATAGAACTTGATGACAAGCGCGTCGAAAGCGATATCTCTTGATTCTGCGACAATAATAATAAAAATGTGACAATTTATTTCTTGCATTTTTGTTAATTATATTATATATTTACTATTTTTATTGCAAGATTGGCTGATATCACATATAAAATGTATTTTTAATTTTATGTGATTATTATTAATTATCTCAGCATGATTTTTTCTCTTGATTTATAACAACGCGTTCTTTTTCGGCTTTGCTATAAAAAAAGACCGTAACTTTGGGGATACGTATATTTATATCACATCGATAAAAAAAATTCCATTTTTTTCCATTTTTTTTTTTTTTCATTTTTTGTGTTTTTACCGGATATATATACCATATATATATATCCACACACACACTCGATGTATATATATATATATATTTATATACATACACATATATACACCTAATTCTACAATATTGTTACACACGGTATATATCTATAAAAACGTGCTACAAAAATTTACAGCATAAACCGGAGCAGCTGGTTGCTCACGTAACATTTGCTCGTAACGTTCACGCTGTTATATCAGAATTTTTACGATAGCACGAAAATTCTAGTTACATAGTAAAAAAAACATGGTCCCCTGGTTGATTAAATAACTTTAGGAAGACATAGTTTGATTTTACGCAAGCGTGCACAAAAATATTTTGCAAACGATCTTTTTTCTAGTAACTTCCATCCCATTTAATCGGCTAATTTGTCTTTGCTCGGTTTCCATGTAAAATGCCCAATTTGTCACTCGTATCAGTGTGACACGCATGCCGGGGATTGATTTGTGTGCATTGTAAATATTTAATTGTGCAATTGCGTTTCTGTAAATCACGTTAATTTATCTTCACATTTATCGCCACTGTGTTGCGCCCAGTGACACACGTTGTTGTTTTTATTCAAGAAAAAATGTACTCTTTATCGTACATGCACGATTTACGATACAAATCCTTGTGCGCTACTGGCCAACAGTTTCCACGTGCAAGCGCGCGTTTTATGGATGCGGTTCTTTCCGTGTCGTAAACATTTAATGCCGATCGATTTACTGACGCAAATAATAATAAATTCGCGCGAGCGCATTGATATATAATATCGAGCTAATCCGTTTAATACTCTCCGCTTTTCAGAATTTATGACTTGCCGCGTTTTTAATCACAAAGTGCTATCATGTTTGGCACATTAGGTGGAAGACACACGTGAGAAGCAATGTAAAACTTCAGAAAATTAAAATTTGCATTTATGATTAAAACTGTGTTTGCAAACATAAATATAAATTTGAATTGCAAATATAATTCAATTGTACATAAGTATATGTAAAACAGGGAAATTAATAAAACATAGAAAAAACCAAGTACGTATTATATATGCATAGAATCACAAAAAATAGATGCAGAATAATAAAAGTAATATATATTGTAATAAAGATCGTCCACACGGAGGTTTTATTTTAAGTGAAAATATAATATACTATACTATAAAATATAATATAATATACTAAAATATAAAAAAATCTCAGAGTAAACACACCGCTAATTTCTAAATATTTTATTCCAAAAAAAAAACTATCTGCCCCTTGTTATGCGATAAATTGTCACAGAAGCAATTTTTATTCGTTATATGTGATTCTGACAAAGTCGAGATATCGATGTAAGAATGAGAGATACTTGATAAGAATTCAAGAGAGGTAGAATAGGTAGGTCATATCAAATGAAAAACGTGACGGGAAAGATATTTGAAGGAAGATTTTTAGTCATACATATTGAGCAGCGACGTAGCACGTTGAACAGGACGGAGTTGCATTCCAGAATTTTTGAATCCTCTCTTTTATGAGATCCTTTACGTTGCACTTTAAAAGTTGCACACGACACGAAAATGATCCGGAATCTCGGCGTGGAACGTGCGCAACTCATGAACCGCAATACACAAGAGGTACTAAATGTTTTATAACTCACAAAAATAAAAGCGGACGAAAGATGTTCGCGACAGTGACATCTCAGAAAAATCAGACATCCGGGAAGAAGAGAATAATAAAGCAGACAGCTCGCGCACGATATATACACGTCGCGCACAGATTCACGCACAGAAGCTTCAACGCCGAAGCCTCCGGAGAGATGAGATTGACCAATCGGCCGTGGAAACAGCCGGCAACGACAAACAAAGGTATCGCGTGATTCCTCTCGAGGCTGCAAGCTGGCGGTGACCCGCGAACCAGGATTCCGGCTGACCAGCCGAGTCCCCGGGGGGGAAGGGAAAGGGAAGCGAAACAGAGATAAGTGCAAAGGAGACTTTCGAGCGAGCAACGGCGACGACGACGACGTCGTCGTCGTCGTCGTTGTCCGACGGCCGCATGCATTATGCAAGCCGTGGGAAATGGACGAACGCGAAATGTCTGTCGCGCGGGTGCTCCCTATCCACCCCCGGCCGCATGAACTTGATGCGGCCGGTGGTGCAAAAAGAACGAGAACCGACCGACGAATGGTCAAACGAGCGCACAGGAGGACTAAGAGATTTCCCAGAAGAGATTTTGCTACCGCTACCGATACGTGAAACACGATCGATTTCGCCGGGCTTAGCAGTCAAAAGAGAGAAAGAGAGAGATGAACATACGGCGATAAAAAGCCTGAAATATATGTAATGCCGCCACTCGCGTATGGATCTTCGTAGTTTTCTAAGCTAAGTGAATTTGACAAATGAATATGAATGAAGAGAGTGAAGAGAAATATTTAGATGTTGTACAAGAGTTTTACGTTTGTTTACAATATACTTTCTGTGAATACATTAAAATATTTTAAATTAAAATTATGGACAAACACAGACGATAATCACATCTCTCAACAAAGTTATAAAATTCCCGTCTTTACACGATAAATAAAACGTTACCGTGTCAACGCTCTTGCCAACATCAACGACTACAAAACTAAAAAAAAAAAACTATAACGTCCGCGTCTTTCATGAAGTCAAAGGCAAGTAAAACTAGATGGTACCAGTCGCGAAAATTGAGGGACCGCAGCTCGTAGACAGTCCGCGGGATTTTTATTCGTCTGTAAAACGAAGGGCGAATCGTTTCTGGCAAGGTTTGCCGTGATATTCATCACGCGCGCGTTGCCGCATCTTGCTGACGGCACTGGCAGTTTTTAATCTATTTTAATTTCTAACGTTGCGCCTCCATCCCTTCGTGTAGCGCTCTCTCCAGCCGGTTCCCGAGACGATTTATGCTCAACAGCAGCCGGCCGACCATCCGGATGCAGCGTACGGTGGTACGTACGTGCCTATGGGACTGCCGCGTGTTTTATGTCGACTAATCTCGTAAAAATTCATGCGAAATAACGTCCGTGCTTCATCCGCCTTGCACGTTTGCCGTCCCCGTCGCTGCCACCGTCGTCGCCGCTTGCAACCGGGCACGTTTCCCATCGCTGCGACTCGACCCCCTCGAATTTCCGGCCTCGCTATGTCTCGCTTTTTGCGATGCTCCCGAAAACGGCATTAGAGCGATGCAAAATAGAAGGAGAAATAGAAAGCACACGAGAGAGACTATAGACTCCGCAAACTAGATCTTGGCAAAGTCAGAGAAACGAAGAAACAAAAATTTAAAAATTTTATAATCTAAAATAAAAAAGTATAAAAGTTTTTTTCTCCAAATGTGCATGTAGTTTAGAGAAAAATTAAAATTAAAAAGAAAACATTATCGGCATATTAACGCAAAATCGGCAGCTAAAGACGAATCCGAGTCGAATTCGCGATACCGATACAAAGGGTCGAAGGTTTCTAACGGTACCGCGATTATTCAAGTGAGTTGCGCGCTCTATTTAATCTCTGTCCATGCATGGACACGAGATACATTGAGGATCAATCCGGGATAGCCATCGAGTAATTTAATCTTCACGCACGCCATGCCCAACTAAAAGCCTCGCGTGCTTCCTCTGCCGGGGATCAGGTAATGAACCGACACAGATCAACGATATCGAGCTTTATCCCGAGCCCTGATAAAGTAAACTACTATTTGGGTGCGGAAGTATCGCGGTATCTGTTTTGGAAATGATCATGCTGGCTTGCGATGCAGTCTACAAATAACAACGCGCGCGTTTTTAACTTACGTCGTGTTACGATATCACGGCCGCGACATAAATAATAATTATTATTTTTAAAACATGTACGATATGATGATTTAAAACATTATCGAAATTGTCTTGAAAATTAAATTAATTTTATCAAATGTAAATACATTAAAATTTTTGTGTTGATGTAATTAAAATTTTTATGTAAATCTTAACATTCTTTCTTATTTATGCAAAGACATCATAATTTTATATTTGTATTCGTACATTTCTATTTGATAATAGTTTGTTTTTTACAAAATTATGATCTTGTGACAAACATGTCAAAAGGCATGTCAAGCGTCACTAACTTCGAGAGCGCGATACCGTCATGCGGAAAAGTTGCAGCGGTGTGAGAAAGTCGACGACGACGTAACTCTTACGCTCATTCGGGTGACAAAGGGCTGGTCTTTCTACCCTCGCGGCACCACCGCAGGGACGATCCGATTTATCTTGGAAAACTAACTCATAGGCAATCCTCGCGCGCGCAGACTATCGGGAGCGACTCCCAAGACGTCCATTTACAACTTTGCCCGAAAATAGAGTCTTACGTGCAAGATTTACATCCTGCTTTGTTCCGACGCTCGTTGGAACTTCCGAAGCGCCCTTTCGCGTCATAACGTCCCGCGCCTCTTCGGCATAATAGTCGACGTGAATTAATAATTCGCGTCGAAGTTTCCGCATGCCGCAAATGTCCCTGATGAAAGTGTCACGAATCCCGTGTGTGGTACATACGTTACATGTGTTCGGGAGTATACGGGAGTTGGATCGATCATTATTCATAGCATGAGCCCGGCAAACGTCACCTTTGTTCCTCCCATAGATCGTGAAATCGGGAGGCGAAACCATTCAGACCTACCCTTAACCGTGCGCGGTATTCATAGAATAAATCTTGCACATTCCGAAATGAAGTCTTCTCAGAAGAGAATCTGAAGACCGCCGTAGTAATGAATGATACCTACACATTTTTTTTTTGTGTTTAAACCTACTCACAAAGTCTCTTGATTAATCACGCAAACCGGCTTTACTTCCAAACCCAACTTGAGGTCTCAAAGTTTTCACGATCTCCATTTCGATGAACATTTACAATGCCGCGAAATATTCAACAACGAGACGTGGCGATCGAAACGTCCCTTTTACTATAGTTACACGTAGTTGTTGCTCACGACTACACACTCTTGTGGTCACCGTTCGATTTATATTCGGTTTTCCGGTTCGGGAAAACGACAGCCGGTGAGAGCATCCCTCGAAGCACGAGTGCGCAAATGACGTTTCACTCTCTTCTTGTTTTTCTTTTTTTTTTTTGTTTTTTTCAGATACGTCGAGCCGAAGAGACGTTCGTCCAACGGCCGGGACATGACGGTGGTTTTAACGCGCGCCTCAAACAGTCCCACCGACGAGGAGTACATGGAGGTCTTGTACTACTTCCACGACGGTAAGTCTCGTGTCCTTTTACGTCGTAAAAAAAAGCGTGGAGAAACGTACGTGCCGCTCACGAGCGTGCCGTCGCGTGGTTTTTCGTCGCGCGGATCCGCGGAGCAAAATAAAAGGTTGCATGTAAGCCAGAAATTGGATTATGACGCGCGCTTCGTCGCCGCGCAATCAAGTCCGCGTGTAAACGGCGCGAAATCGGGAAAAACCTCAACTGAACTTTTTCGCGCGTCGCTCTATCGCCAGCGTAGTGCTGCTTGCTCTACGGTTCTTTTTTTTTTTTTTTTTCATTCATCACACGAGTTACGAGCGCAATCGCGTTCTTTACGCGAGAAGCTTTGTTTTACACCTGCGCTATAACGGTAATAATTTAAAAAAAAGAGATCTCGCGATCAAATTTATCCTATAATTTTTCTCGCGGCGAACGTTCCTCAAACGATGCAAAACTTGTTTCTTTGTAAAAGATTATTTTATAAGTTCAATTTTTTTACATCGTAACATCAGTACATTTTTCCATTTAATAAAACTTTAAATTGCGCTGTTATATATCGTTGTTCAATATCTATTTTTTACGAGGAGCAAGGAGCAACAATTTCCGTGAAACACAATCACGTTTCAGCATTATAATTTCGTAATCGACACATTTCGCGATCGCTTCTGATTCGAACCTTTTAGAAGTTTTTTAAAATACCGGATTGCGAAGCATTTACACCATTAATTACTAACTAATTATCGCAAATACGTCTCGGCATATCGATGTCAAAGCCTCGGCCGCCTCTTAATCGGATGAACATAGGCACGTCCGGGAACGGTAATCCCGAAATTCGCTTGGCAGTCCGCCGAGAATTCTGGTTGGCTGGCCGGAGGACACATTCGCGATATCGAACGCGTTCCGCTTCCGCAAAAACAAACGGTCGCGCGCTTATATATAATCCCGTTTCAAAGATTAGATTTAACCCCGATTAAGTAGCTACGACCTGTCCTTGGCCGACCAATTCCGGATATTAAAATGAGACCGAGGCACATTATACGCGCTCACATCGGGTTACTTGTAATTATTCGCGGTCGGATAATTCGCCTCTCGGACTCTCTATTACAGCTATTTTCATAGTATATGATATGTCGGACCCTCTCGCCATTTTACATGTACAGTAGAAGCTCAAAAGCAAGAAGTATCTAATATAAATTTAAAGGGGATAAATTTGCGTCGCAATTTCTGGCATAAAAGCATTTACTTGCTTCGCAAAAATTTCGCAAGAGTTCGAAAATCTTGTAAATCGTTGTGATCTATTGTTTGTCGTAAATTGAAATGTCACATTTCATAAAAATACAAAAGCAACCGATCATATTTTTTCCGGATAGTACACGAAATAAAATTTTAGTGGACGAGAACGCGGACAGCGGTAATTGAATTTTGATATCGATGAGATTTTAAACGTCGGCCGAATTTTACGACAAATCATATCGACATCAAATCCTCGTTTCGACGGATTTTTTTCCGTTGCCCGTCTATGAAATGGCCATCGGCATCACACTCGGCGGTATCTGTCCCGGGCTACCGGGCAATCGTACAGGCGAACGACATACAGATTCAATCACGAACCATTATAAAAAAAAAGAGGGGCGTAAATGACAAGAATCAAAAGTCACGCGTAACGACAAACTATCACCGTCGATCGGGACGGTGATTGACGAGAGTGACTGTGTCCCCAGCTCGATGTTATTACATTTACACGTGTTACGCGTACGTGTTGCATATAGTACGCGTTAGTATCTCTCGCGTATAGTATCTCTCTATATTCGTTAGTTCGATCGATGAGGACAGTCGCTTATCTGGTCGTTTAAAGTCTTAAATGATGGTTATATTTTTTAAAACGGTAAAACGCACGACGTCAATCGACGATTTCATTTATCAGCTTTTTGTACAAAACGCTAGTTAGTTTTCCAGTGGAAAAAAAATAAAACAAAAATTCTCGTTTTATTTCGAAATTTTTTTTTTTTCATAAAGTACCACAGAGACCATTGAACACGAAGATCGAGCGTTTTCGATCTCACGGAATTCGAGAGCCTACTTTATCTCGAGCCAAGTACGAGATCCGGCGGGAACATAAAACTTTATGCGATCCAGAGAGACCGATCTTCTTATATAGGAAAGGGTCGAATTCTCTCAGCCGGTCGACTCCGAATTGCGACGAATAATCATGTGAAATTGACGTGTAAGAAACCGAATGAGGAAATTCCGTCTGCCGTCTGCGAGCTTTGACTCTGCGAAATAAAAATGTACCCGTGGAGCATTTGCTCCCGTCTGTATATCTCTCCGCATACGCGAGTATCTCGTAAAAAAATTAAGCTAAAAGGCGGCACGAAGTTACAAGTCTCGCGAGAGGTCGGCCGGCGAGAGAGTCAAAGCTATAAAAAACGAAAATATCTCTTATGTATATTCAGGATAACCTTCGTAATTGAGATCCGTGAACGGATGTTGTGAAGACGGCAATTTCCACATTATTATATATATCCTTTTGTCAGATGTAATAATAATTTGGATTACGAGTGGTATAAATTTTAATTTTGTAATTTGACTTACGTATGAATTTTTTATAAACGATATATCTTTATTTTAATAAATTATTCAATATTAGAGTATATGTATTAAAAGTGCTACACAAATTTTTTGCGTAAAAATTCAAAATTAATTTAATTATCTCTTGCTACCTACTTTTTTTTAAAAGCGCTATCTACTCGCTGAATAATTTTTTGACGTTTTTCACGCGCAATGCATTTTCGTCTGCTTCTCTTCAGAACGCGAGGGCGGTACTCAGCAGCCGGCTACCATATGTGACGTTGAATATTTCGGACTGACGTCACCGGTAGAAGGTTCGGTAGTGCGTCCGGAACCGCACCAATTTCAACACCTCAAGGACAGTACGCAGGTGGTGAAGTGCAAGCAGCAATTTATACCGGCGCCCAACCAGTCGGTGGTCATTACTGTGAGTTCTCTCCCGATGAAATGGTTAATCTCTATCATTTGACCCGCACACGCGGGTGGAATTCGTAAATCTATTCTCTCGGCGTTTTAGAGATGCATCGATCGCTCAACGAATGAAAACTTTTAAGTCACTCAAAAAAGGAGAGAAAGCGAAAGAGAAAGAGAGAGATCGTCATGCAAACACCTCCATCAAGTACGCAAGTGGAGAGCTTCGGTCCGAAAACGAAAACTTTTAATCTGCATTTGCGCTGCGCAAGCCTTTAATCCGCGTTTAAATAATATTCCGCGGAATCAGACGCGGTTCCGAAAGGCGGCGTGTTCCAGCCGACGCGAGTTTCAGCAACTCTTCCGAAAACGATTAAATACAGCAATTGAATTTCCGCTGGAAGCATACCAACTGTAATCCCAGGCTGAACGATATACGTCGTATTTACGTTACGAATTCATGTTGCATAACCACGGGAGAATCGTACAACTTTAATCCCTTACGCATTTCTCGTAACTGGTTTTCGTAACATGTATTTAGACACAAAAGCGTTTAAATATCGTGAGCGAAATGCCGAACAAAATTGTACGAAACTTATAAATAATACAATTCCATTTAATAATCAATTAAATAATGAAATACTTTTTTGCTGTTTTTTTTTTTTTTTTGTACACATTTGTACGTATGTATATAATATCTTTTTCTTCCTTTCTCTCTCCCTCTCTCTTTTCTGCCCGTAGGGTTTTTCGCACTTTTAGAGCATTGGTATTTCTATCTGCAGGTGAAAGGTAGCACGAAACAGACACCGAATAATCAGTGCGAAACCAAGTGCGGCGACAGCGGCTGCCACTGCGTCAGCAAGTCCTTGGAGAGCTTGGACCACCTTCTGCTCGTCTCCGAGACCGGACACATTGTCACCTGTCTCTGCGGAAATTACCAGGTAAGTGTCAACGGCGGAAAAACCGTGCTTTCCGTTCTCGTAGCAAGCGTCTCATGTCCCACTCTATACGTGAGCTTTCGCTCCTTGAATGCGGCGAGATAAAAGCTATCGTTATTACCGCGAACTTTTACACCGTCGCATTGTCACGCGAAAATACCGGCGATGTCGTTAAAATATATCGCTCGCGATACGCAATTTTCCGCAAGCGGCTGTTATCCTCTTTATGCTCGTGATATCATTCTCAGAGAGACAATCTTTTTTTTTAAAGAAAAATTCGCACGACGTCTTAAAAATTTGATATACGTTTTTTGTTTTATTACCGCCGATGAATTAAACAATTTTGTAGCGACTGCGTCGTCGCAATTCTGTACTAAAATTTTTGTATAATCGAGCAATATCGCTGACATTTCGCCGAATCGGCTTGCGAGAAAGCTTCTCTACGTTTGAACGTGAATTTGTCCGGATGTCTGTTGAAAAATACCCCGGTTTGTCACCTTCATTTTTGTCGAGTTGTTACAATTGAACGTTATTGCCTCGGAACATCTGTGAGTTAGACACGAGTGAAATAATAACACGCCGGTTATTGCTCGGGGTGCGATGCATTATCAAAACTCCCGAGGACGACGATTGTTCCGGGAATATGCTCCGTTGGCGAAGTGAGAGAGTCGATTTCGGAAAAGCAAGATCAACGAGAGTTGATTCAATCATCTCGTAACGTAGCCTCAAAAGCCTTCTCTATTTTTGTTCTCTATTTATTTTGCGTAAACGTGAGTGGATTTTTCTTTGTTCATTTTTATTATCACCACGTCACATCCACCGGCAATCGACACGCTTTATTAACGGCAAATTATAAATAAAGCTTTTTTTCACAATGTGTTGCGTCAAGTTAATACGATGCAATATACACGTTATTAGCGCTCGCATGAAATATGCACGCTAGTTTAATTAACGCGTTTATACATTGTTTATCACGATTCTTTGTGTGATCAGTGGGAATAAATAAATAAAACACTATGCAAGATAAAATGGAAATAAATAAATTACAATGATTATTTTTAATAAATGTAATCGATCTATGTCCGTGAAAATACCTATCGCAAAGTCACGTGATTGCCGCTTGAAAATTATTTATATGTTCGGCGGGAGAAAAAAACGGAGAAATTTGTCATAACGCAATCTGACAATCTGTTGAATGCAAAATTGTGTTTGGACAATTACACCGCACCGCCGATCTGACTTTGACTCTATTCCATATCATGATTATTAATAGACGTATTATCAGATTACTTGATAAAGTGCAATCGTTATGGCGAGTCTATAAGCGATAATATGATTTCGATTCGTGGGATCATCATTTCATATTCAAATGCTCATTATTCGGACACAATTGGAGCTATCGCGTAAACAACAAGCTAAAATCTATGTAATTTAACTGTATGAGATTAAATCCGAAATCCGCTATTGATAATTGAGCGTATGTGTTACCTCGTCGGATAATCTACACATGTGGCTTTTTACTTTTCTCTGACATTGCGGCGCGAAGCTGTCAACGAAATTTTATTTGTTCCCGTAACTAACTACATTTCTCTTTGGCTTCTTTATCAGCGGGGCTCGTTTTCAATTTCTTTAGCAGCTTCTTCACCTTCCCGATCACGATCTTTATTTTCTTTCAATCTTCGTTTGCCGTTTTTCACTCGTCGTCTTCTCTCTCTTTCTCTCTCGCGCTGTCCCTCGAGTCTAACAGGCTCGATTATCGTGCAGGATTGGCTTCCGGTGGGCATCCGAAGCTGGACTCCGGTCTACATTGAGTGGTCGAAGTCGTCAAGTGTGGGCCTCAATTTCCACGCGGCTTACAAGTTTATCAATGACACTTACTGCGGCGATCATACGACTGTCGAACCGGAAGGCGAGGTCAATGGCGGTGATCTGGCGAGCGCCGGGCTCAAGCTGAATCAGTACTACCAGCAGAAGTGCACCTGGATTCTGGACTCGCCGATCGACCGGCAGCTCATCATCGAAGTCAAGTCCACTCAAAGCCGTAAGCAGCTTTCACATCTCTCTACAATATTGTAGAACCACTACACGTCAAAATTTCGCAAACTTCTTTTTATTCTTTTCTCTACGAACACTTCATCCTTTGCTTGATTGCTGTTCTTTTTCTCTACTTAATTTTTGTGCATAGTAAATATTTGCTCTCTTTTTTTTATATAGATTATTATATTGTCTGTTTTTTTCGAATAACTGGAATATTTGCAGTATTGTAATGCAGCAGTGACAATACTAATTGTATTCGCGAACAGTTTTTTCGAACCAAAGAAAGTGTAGAGTTATATCCTCAAGATCCAGCCAGTCGGCGATTTTATATTTTGCAAGAAAAACCGCTCGCGGTTTAATAGCACGAAAATGATTTATCTTTGAAGCAGACCTACCTACTTTCTTCCCGAAGAACATTCTTCGAACGATTTATCTTCGAGCGGTATTAAAAGAAAACAGAAAACAGCTGCGTTTTGAAGCAGTGTGTATTTTTCGCGAATCGTCGACAGTAAGAACACCGTGTTCCTACGGTACAATTAATTTTTTCGTAATAACAAACCTGTTGATATTTTCTGAAAACTTTCAATATATGAACTTTGCTTATATTCAGAGCTTGGAAAAACAGATAAAATATTTACAAACGCGTATATTTAGAACAACTTTTCAGTTATATTTAGTTCTGGTTTGTTTGTAAAAAAAAAGTTTTTGAATTGCATTGTTTATCACATCGAGTAAAAACCTTTATTATAAATATTCACAAAATTTTAAAAAATAATATTTGTTTGCCTTATTATAAAAACGTATCGGAAAATTTTTGCATATCAAAAAGCACAAAGGGAGCAGTTGACAAATATTATATATTGTTTCAAGTTAACAAATATTATATTGTTTTTTTAATTAGGTATTAAAATTTATTATAACAGTATCGGGAACAATAGATTTTTCGATTTGGTGTTATCGTTAACAAGATCCGCGCTTCAGCCATAGTCTTTTATTTGAACAAGCGTAAATTCTATCCCGCCGCGCAATAGAAAATTCTATTCGTAGAATTCCATCCCAATCCTAGCCGGGGCTTGAGAAAGAGAAAACAGAGATAGATCATCTCGCGCGCGATGTGCTCCGTTTCTGGCGACGACACGGAGAAATCTTCCCTCGATTGCTTTTCTTCCGAGACCGCCGGAATTTTCTATCCGCGCCATTGGCTGCGCCGCCGCCGTCGTCGCGGATGCGAAAGGGTGAAAGTTGTGGAAGAATAAGTCGAAGGGGATGAGAGGACGTTCCCGAGACCGACCGGCCGGAGAGACAGTGGAGCGCAGCGCAAAACGAATGGCAGCGGGTCGCGAGATTAAAGAGACCATCGGATTTACCACGACAACGAAAGCTAAAGCCTCACCGTGTAGAAACCACTCTTTACCCTGCCACATTTTTCTCTTTTTTTTTTCTCTCTTTCCGCATTTTCCGTTCGTCACCTTCCCTCGCTTCTACCGGTGAGTAGGTGAGTTGTCATCTTACAAGCGCGACAAAAGCGACGACGACCTACCGCATATATTTGAGCTCGAGAATATTATGATTGTTCTTCACACACAGTGAAATGCGGTGTGGTGTGAGGAATATTGTTTTCTTTTGGTATGCGGGAAAAGGTGTGAATACATCTGTGAGTGAACTTGTTTCACATACACACAATTCTATGAGACGAGACATATATGTAATTGTCTCTTTCAGAATTAAAGACATAAATAATATTATGTGAGTTGTTTGTTATTTTAATATAATACAAATCGTATTGTGTCAATTTGCATTCTCATTTTTCTCTTAGAACTGTGTCAAGAATGTTTTGACAGATATAAAGACGCAACAATTCATGTCTACAATCGGTTGCATTTTAAATATTTAAGCAAGACGAGTCATATCACTGCCACATGCTAGAAACAGAGAAAGAACAGACGAATACCACGCACATGAAGAATATTGAAAAGCGAAATATTGAAATTGTTACATGACACAGAAAAATATTCACATACTAATTCTTTTTATATTGCATGAATAAAAGATACGACTTACATTTCATACGTATTGAGATATTCTGTTTTCTTATCATTTGAAATGCAGTTAGCGGTGCATATATTCGTTGAAATAATGTGGGAACAAGTTGCGAGTGAATCACAAATGAATTAATGAGGATTCGTACGTGCCCATCGAAATTGTGCCCGCTTTATGAATCGCCACGAATCGAATTACTTTAACGACAGCACTGCATTTTCGCAACTTTACCATAGAAAATCACTGTTCTCCGTTTCCCTTCGTTTCCTCGTTTCTGAACTTCGTTCCATAGCTTTTTCATTTTCTTCCTTCTCGCTGCCTGACGGAACATTATGAGCGAAGTCGGGACCGTAACCAAAGCCTCGCAAACGTCGGCACCGGAAATGGATTTAATATACCTCTCAAGCCGTGAGAGCTCTCTCTCTCTCTCTTTCTCTTTTCTCTATCCAGCCGCTCCTCTTGCAAAATTTCATCGTCGACTAGTATATTTTCTGGTACAAGAAGTTCGCCAAAATGTTCATGGACAACTAGAATAGTAGTAATAAGCATTCTTACTATTAACCATTTTATGCCCGCATTATTACTTTTTGCAGAATGATATAACAGAGAAAACATTTCGTGCGTAATGTGATGTTTGCAAGCAATGAATTACAAATGTTGAAGTAATAATGTATAATATAATCAAAATAAAAGTAATAAAATAATAAAATAAATTATTAATTAATACGTTTCCAATGATAAAATTTAAGTAAAGATTGATATTAGACGAGTCTAAATCGTAGTCTAATTAAAAATTCATATTAAAAGAGACCTGCAAAAAAACAAACGTTTGCAAATAGATCGTGATACTATCTGATCTATGCGATGTCTTTTTTGTTTTGTTTGTCAGGTCCGTGCACGGCGTGGAATCTGACGATACACGAGTACCGGAAAGAGGGAGATCCCGCCGGACCCAGATTACACACGTTCTGCTCGAGGGACACGCACAAGAATTTCACTCTGCCGTGGAAAATGAACACCGCGGTGGTTAGGTGAGTTTTCTTATTTTCCGCCCTTCGCGATTCAAACCGATTAAGCGTAAGTTTGCGATCTTATCTATTAGCTACGTTTAACGACAGTTTCGCGACAGTTTCGGAGCGGGAGATTGTGACACGGTTGAAATACAACGGCGCTTTGCCGACGAACGATCATGCTCTCTCAATCTCCTTCTCTTTCTCGCGTTACTATACACGCTCCCGGTAAAACCGAGGATTGATGCCCGCGCGATCCGTTACTGTCGTTTTCGCGCAAAGAAATTATCCGCTGATTAACAATCGACCATCGTTCATCTCGGCGTCTTACGATGGCAATTCCACTTACAACCGCGGCATTACTCCCGCCCTGTAATCCGCGGGGTGTAAAGAAAAATATGCTTAACAGGCGGTCTCCTTAGTCGAGATATTTTCTCGCTGGCAGTGATCGATGCGGCTAAATTGAAGAACAAGTCATTTTCACCATATTTCAAGTATAATTCTATTTTATAGTAGTTGCACATTTTTGTTTGAAAAAGAAATTATACGTAGAAAAATATTTCTCACTTGATTTTGCCAGTGTTTTTGAATATATACGTATGTGAGAATCTTTCAGACAAAATTTAAAATTAAGAGAGAAGAAAAACTTCTAACATAATAAATAATAGGATAACTCCGATATTTGCGCCGCGCCGGGTTTTACGCTTCATAGATCAGAAAAAATAGAAGTGAAGGTAATTTGCGTGCAACCACTTTGTTATGTGCCTTAAGTTAATTTAGCGTCGTGTTGTAAGCTCAACTTTTTATTGTTAATATTAACGAAACCATCGTCGGTTCAGTCAATTCGTCCGCGTGATAAGTAGCGCAACCATTTATTACGTAAAATAATGACTATAGGAATCTATATTTCGGAGTTATCCCGTTTTATCTTTGTATAACAAATATAAATTCTTCTTTTATAAATAAACTATAATATTAATTCAATAATTATAATATGTAATGTAATATTCAAAAAAACAGAAAAGGATAAACTATACTTTTATCATTTTTTAGACTCCAGGCGCTCGGAAGAACCGCTCCGCAGTACACGATGAAATGGCGAAGTCAGACGGTGATCGCCAACACTCGCAAGAGCGGGCCATCGCCACCGCCAAACTGGCACGTGGTGGACTCGTCGAGTAAAGCTGAATTTCGAGGACTCACCCTCGTCTTTGTCGTGCTCGCGATTCTGCTCGTGTGACCGTTCGATTGTTGAGACTGAGCAACGCTCGGGACAAAACGCACGCGTCTACGCACATACGTTCCTGTTGAGAAATCGAACGAACTATAAACATTATAATTTCACGTGTACATAAACGTCGAGGACTCGTGTGTCAGTTCTTGTTTTACGTTACTCGATGTAAGATGTTTAAAAGAAGAGAAGAAAAACCATCACAGCAGTATTGATCGAAAGCCGAGAGATTTTGCGAGTTGGTTCGTTGACTCCTTTGACTGCATAATTTTCTCACGAGATAAAAATTTTCAATGCAGGAAAGAATATCACATCGCGTGAAGAATAAAATCGAAGAAATTTTTAATGACTCTTGGATCTCTCTATATTTTCACTCTATACACGCGATCCGATATATTTCACGGTGTGATAGAGTTGACGAATCAGTTTGTTTGATCTCTCTTCGATCAAATCGTACATATACGCATATTATACACACACACACACATATATGTCGAAAAAGTAAGAGAAAAGAAGTGATAATCAGCACGTCTAAACGCAATTACTTAGCTCGCACAGTCACAGTCGACTGTCACTCGATCTAAAAAAAAAAAAAAAAAGAATAAAATATATTGTAGCTTTTATATTTTTTACTGGTTGTTCTCTTAATTTCTCGACTCTATTTTTGTTAATTATTTTTGATTATTCTTTGGAATGTTATTACAATTCAGTCGTCTTTGAAACAGTTTATAAATTTAAAGTAGTGTTGTTATAAATATTCAATAAAAATCTACTGTACATCGAAATTATAAATCCACTTTTCGAAAAAAAAGAATTGTGAGTGCTGCGTTTTTTACTATATTTTTCACAATTTTCATCGTACTTCCGGCTTCTTATATACTGAAGCTAAAGAGAAACGGCATGTGTATATATTATACATATACAAAAGAAAATTAATATGGCAAGAATGCGATGCACGGATTTGAAGTAGCAAGACTTACACGAATCACTTCTCCCTCTCTCTCGCACGCGAATGCCAAATTATAAACGTGTAAGAGATTTACCAACCATGTAGCGCGACATGTGTACATATAGATAAACAAGCGTCGATAGGATTTGTACAGAAACACGATTAATTGTCTAAGTCTGCGGATTACTGTAAAGTAAACGATAAGACGTAATTAATCTTTACGCGAATGCGAACGTGAACGAAGAGAGAGTGTTGTATTTTAACGAACGAGCTTCGCGCGTGTGCCGGAAAGCACCTCGCGATTTATTGTTATCCGGTTTGGCGGCTGAACGGCTTTTATTTTCCTTCGTTTCGAAGAAATTCTCGATTTCTTCTCTTGCCGAGAAGTCCGAGGTAGTAATCCATTTGCTTTTCGCATATTTTCAAGAAATGAAACGCGCCGATCTGCCGGCAAACTCACAATTGATTAATGAGAATATATAGGAGTGGGAAATAAATGCTAGGTCGTAAATAAATTATGTACACACTCACCGCCGGTAGAAAACAAATCGCAGCCAGAGATCGTGTACTCCAGCTGTGTATAACAATGCGCGCGCGCGCAAGTGTTTCTACGATTTTTCCATTAATTTTATAATCGAAGTTCTCGTCACGGAGTTCTTTTCTTATATGTAATCTATAATGTAAAGCAAACGTGTTGGCCTAAGCATGATGATATAGCGTTATTAGTCATGTTTCCGTATTTTCATCGCGAAGGAATCTTTTAACTAAAACGCATTCTTCTAATGTATATTTTTAATGTATATTAAAAATATATTTATTTTTCTCTTCCCTACAATAATAATACTCTAGAAGAAATTAAAAGAGTATTATTGATACGTTATACTTACCATATCAAGAGTTTTGTCCGAAGAGTTTAGTATATTTATTGCTGTAGATAATATAGATCGATTATTTTTACACTTGTCGTCACTTTTAATCAGGTAAATTCGTGTGTTTAGCAAATGAGCGCGAAAGAGGCACTCGTTAATACGTTGTGTTATAATTATCGTAAGATAAGCAAATTGTACTCTTCGAAAAAACCTCGTCAAAACAAATATGAAAGTCCTTATCTACTTACTTATCGGAGAATTGACTGACGCAAATGTGAACGAAATTAACGCATAGCCAATTTATATGAGGAACGTAGATTGTGAGAAGATTACGCGCGTGGAATTTTTTTAATTTTTTAGACACGACAAACGTTACGCACCCGTTGTGTTCAATACTTGCGTGTTTATACGTTCTATTATTACTGCGCATCTGTACAATAGCTGGCTTTTTCATTTAACCAGCATACCGGTTTTACGCAAAAAAAACACATGCGACCTACGAAAGAAAAATACGTGTTACATGTATTAGTCGTATATATGAATCACAATAAATAGTCAATTGTTTCATATAAAGTCTAAATAAAGTAAAATGAAACACTACCTGAAAGTATCTGTTTTTTTTTTCCAGTAACTTAATTCTACGATCAAGAAAACACATCAGTGTCTAAAATTCATGCGTCAAGAATATCGTAATCATTAATGTTAGTTAAAAAAACATAATTTATTCACAAGTAAGTATATATAAGAACGCAATCTACATCCACAGTATAACTACAATATTTATATAATAAGACCGTACGTCCAGATATTAGAAATGACATGTATATATATATCTCACAAGTTAAGTTCATTTGAAGATCTTAAAAGTACATAACATCTCTGGTATATCTGACATAAAGGAAAGAGAATATGAGGAGATTAATAACAAGATGTGATTAATAATAATAATAACCAACGATGCATATGGCAGCATAAAAAGTGATATGCTTTTAAGTGACATCGTTTCATTTCTAAGACGCGACACTACGATATCTAACATATATATATATACATTACGTTTTATACTCGATTATTCCATTAGAAAGGAATAAATATATATACATAACATATATATGTATATATTTGTATATAACGTTTGCAACGTTTATAATAACTTCGTATAACGTTTCATATACATATATATATTCGTATACAGACATAAAACTTTAAAAACTATTAACTTTAAAAATATCAATAAACTCTTAAAACTCCGTAATAACATAGTTGTGGCACGCAGTGTTCAGGTAAAATGCACCTACATCTCATAATATAACACAGTTTGATAAAACTTTATATTATTTCAACTATATATGTTCATCAATATATTAACAACGAATGAATTGGACATCAACGTGCTAAAGTCCGTCATAATATCTGAAGTTTCCAAAAACCCTTTCCTATATATGTATATTATGTGCGATAAAATCGATTGTTCCCTAATTTTGCTCTCTGTCAAGTAGTAATATTCCGCTTATAAATCTGCGATTGTCGCGAACAACTGAACAAACAACTCACCCACACAGTTGCGATCATACGTCTTCGAAAATCGCGCTGTTAAATTATTATTAACAATTGTTTCAATAGAATTATTTAATAATACAAACTTCAACGACTTTTTTTATGAAATTAAGAAAAACCTTGAGCATATCATTACAAAATATTATGTATCATTTCATTACCAACGTACATATTTTGTATAACGTTTCATTAACACATATTCACATATACAAAACAAATACTAATTGGTTGTATAATCGGGAACAACATGACACAATGATAAAAAAATTTTTTATGAAATATGAACAGATATATAATAATCTATATACATACATGTATAATATATGTTAATTAAATAATATAACACAGAAAATCTCTTCTGTACAAATTTACAAATGCAGCTTGAATATATATCTCTTCTTAGATTTTAAAAACAGTTTTATAAAAACAACTGAAATGTGCAACACAACCATATCTTCGATAATATAAAATATAAAATTCATATTTATAAAACAGATGATACTACAATCTTTATTTGATGTACACACTTCAATGTAGATATATATATTATGTTAAAGCAAAACTATAAGATATATTATAACGAATTTTGATCACATAAAAAAGAAATTACTCTAAAAGATAGTAGAATATTATTATTTCAGTAAATGTGCAGAAGTTCTAAGTAAATTCATATCTGTTCTATTTCTCTCTTCCTTTGCAATCAGTTAGATACATACGCTTAACTTCTATATATATATACGTTTAATAAGAATTTTATACACTAGTAAACAAAGTATAATATTTACGGTATGTATGGTTCCTCGATGATTGACCGATATGCAGGATTGAAAGCTCTTCTAATAAAAGAACAATGATAATATGTTGTAATGCCCTAAGTGTACTTTACTTTCATTATAATTAGGAACAAAACCGTAAAAACGCGCCGGGTTATCCGTTCAGTGTCTATTCCCGTGTCTTTAAATGCCTATTGAGAACACACAAATATCATTACATACTATCTCGGAGTATCAAACTGAGATTCATTCGGAATAACAAAGAAACTACGAAATACGCGCCTTAGGTTTACGTGGGTACATTGTGTAGGACTGCAGAAGCAGAATTCAGGAGGCCCAGCCGTTGTTTCTGCTTCCTTTGCTCCGTCATCTGTTTAAAACAAAAATTACAATTCATCCCAGAACAACAATAGATTCATATTTAAATTAAAAAAAAAAACCGTCTTTCCTCAAGTGCATTTACGCTGAATCTTTGAAGTAAAGGATATTCTAAATTGGCTTACCTGATCACGAAGCTCCGTGAGTTGCTGGGACAAACATTTAACTAATTGCTGCGTAGATTCTAATTGTGATTGCAAACTTCGTAATTCCACCTGTTCCCCTTCGCCTTCGTCCGCCGCTAACGACTTAGCCCGCAATCTCGGGAACCATTCCAAATTACGATCCTGTGAAAGTACATAGAGCTTAAAAACATAAGCATCGCTCAACTTATTCAAGCTCTATGAACTATTACCTTAACCATGGCGTAAACATATGACTCCGGTCCCGTAAACTCCGTCGGGTCTTTCACTTTTACCAGGACAATAAAGTAGAGATAATGCCACATGTTATGCTCGTGTTTTATATGTTCCTCGAAGGAAACTGTCTTGTTGTCGAAAGCTGATCTATTTAGACCTAATGAAAACAGCGTGAAAGGAAACAATAAAATATATTACATGTTGTATGATATAAAAAATCATATAACATACATACATTGATTGACTCGAAATACTTACCACAGATGAAGCAAGTATTTTTCAAAATCAATTCCTTTTGTTGCTTTTCCGATCGAAGATCCGCGAAGGTGTCGATAATCACACCAAAGATGAGATTCAGAACGATAATTATCACGATGAAGAAGAATAGCAAATCGTATACTACTCTTGCGACAAACAGAGGTTCCTATAAAAGTTAACAAATTTTATAAAACAAAGATACAAATTTATTACATTTATTATAAAATTAATAATTTGAAACTCACAATACTGGCAGGTGCTCGTAAAATATCTCCGATTCCACCGCCATTTCTCAATCCCTGATTTAGCGTAGTAACGATGCACATAACAAGAGAATCACATGCTCGTTCCTTCAATTCTCCACCGACATTGATCAACTCGGTTTTTCTCTTTTGTTGTTCAATTACTAGAGATTATAAATTTATATTTTAACACGTTACATCTTCGTTTTAATTAAATTCTGATCTAAACAATTCATATCGATACTTACCTTCGCGAGCGTATCGTGACACGGTTTCCGTTGCTTCACACTTTTCCTTGTCACTAATACTGCAAGCATCCGCAACCTGCTGTTCAACAGACGCTGCAAAGAATTGAAAAACAAATTTCACGTTTAAATTAAGGAATTGAAATATGAATTTACATACAAAATATATTAGTGGAGACTAAAAAATAAACTTACATATGATTTCCTCATCGACCGGCACGAGAAAATCGTCCTTAAAGAACATATATCCGATAATGGAAAACATGTAGACTAAAATCAAAGCTAACACAGCAGTGAGTATAATGGATCTTCCGTTTCGGGTCACCGATTTTATTACATTGAGCAAAGTCTCTTCGCGATAAACAACATCGAAAAGCTAAAAGAAGAATGTTGTAATTACCATCACGTGCATATACTTGTGTGTGTATATATATACAGGATATAAAATATATTACTCACTAAAACCGAGTAGAAAAACGGATGCATCAAAACTCCAAGAACACAAAACATTACATACATCATGTGATACAAAAGTTCGATATTTGTTATTATTTGTTCTGCACTTTTAGTCATAGTACCCTGATTTCCTATAATACTTATGAGATGTACAACTTTTAGTATGATCTGCAACATGATAAATTTAAAAATGTAGAATTCCAAGACTTGATATTGAGCATGACTGTAATATATGTCACGCAGAACTTTACCGTAACAAAACCGAGTAACCACAACGTTGGTTCTGGACCTACAGAGAAAATCATTCGTAATATCGTTGACGCGACTAACGTACGTATACCAGACTCTCTTGGCAAGGTAACAACGATAATGGCGGATATAATCATGACGGCCCAAATTAGAGCTGACAAGTGATACTTGAGCTCTATAAAACAAATAAGGATAGCTCAGTGCGCGCACAAATAAAATATAAATTCGAAATTCATTATCTGTTACAAACTTACCAAACGCAGAATCTACAAACGGATAGAAAAACGCTACAATAAGATTGATAAGAACGACGCAATTGAATAAAATGTTACTCCATAGTGACATATAACTGCTCATCCAGAACAACATCGGTTGTCCTACGAATATTAACAAGAAGTAACGTATTAGGAGAATTTATCACATGATTACGTGACGAATTTTATTTTAACTTGTTCGATGTACCTCTAAGCTTCTTTTGCCATTTCATTTCATTAAACATGTCTTCTGTCCTTTCGAAGAAATCAGAAACTTTTGATCCTTGGTCGTCTCGTTCGGTCGTGTTCAACACTCTTATTTTTGTGTCCACAGTTATAAGTTCGCAAATCTCCGGGATCGGAAACACAATTTGTTCGAGCGTTCTATCGTGTCTTACAATCTGAAATATAACGTTGTTATTGCGATATTATTGCTTTTTAGTAAGAAATATGTAATTTTTTTATTTATACACAGCACCTCTATTTGAGCTGTATGAGATGCATAATATTGCAGGGCTTTATTAATTTTCGGATCCGCGTTATTCTGTTCTGATGGTCTCAGCATCGTTGCCAGTTCTTTATTGTGTTGCGCTAATTGATGGCACAAAATGTAAATGTTATGTCCGACCTGTAACAAATTGACAAGTATGCATTTGCAACGTACACAAAATCATTAATCAAGAAAAAAATAAAACAGATATAACAAAAGTTTCTATAAATCATCACTTTCTTACTTCTTTAGGCGACACTCCTTCTTCTCCAATCGTCGAGGAATCATCGAAATCACTGACGTCCTGATCCGATTCCTGATGGAAAGCCTTGCATGCCACATCCACGAGTTGTTTCGGATTCATGTTGTACATAATTCTTTCGGCGTTCTCGCTGTCACCTCTGCTCTCCATGATGGCCAACAATAATTTACTGGCGTTATTCTTTAACTCCAGTACTAAATCCATTCTGGTTTTGCCAAGAGGATTGATATCGTTCAGTATCAATGCTGTTATAATATCTAAACCATTGGATTCGTGCGTAGCGATGCAATTTTGATTATCATGGCACGGTCCTTGACAGTATTCTGTCAACGTTTCCAAAGTTTGATTGATCAGCGCTACATTGTACTCGTTAATGTACAGACCAAGAAGACCCAATCCACCGGTGGTCGAGCCACAAATGCAATCCAGAAACATGAGTGTCTCTGACACCAAGTTGTAATTTGTTTTGTTATTTTGATTTCGTAGGAAATTCTATACATAACAAAGTCCAATTATTAATACTCAACGAAAATGACGTAATATGTAACGCAAATTTGATAAGAATGTACCTGTAATTCTCTGTTGTGATTTTCGCAGAGTAATTGCAAAAAACGCAAAATTGGCTGCATCACTAAAACTTTGGGGCTCAACTGTCCCTCATCCTTCTCAGCACCGGCCGCAGTACCGCTTTTGTTCTTATCTAATTTTTCACCTAAATCATCTAACGCTCCGAGATTCGCGTTATTTGCCATGTCCTCGCCCGGTGCGACACCGTTTCTCATGTTTGCGTAAGCCTGTCCGTTAGACGCCTGATTTAACTCTTCGCGAAGATCGTCAGTTATTACCATTCCATTAGGTTTTACTACGCATACATATAACGATTGTTTATTTACTGTTTTGTTGTATAAGGATATGTTGTATATATTTCATTTTATTACTTGATCCACGTTTTCGCGACATTTTGTCCACATCCTTGCCTTCCTTGTCTTCGTGTACTTTGGCTGCCATGTCAGATGTATTCACCGTCACGGTAGCTTTAATTTCTTGTCGAGATTCGTCCATTTTATTGTAAAACACCTATATATATACATAAATAAAATAATACTGTAGTGTGAGATTGTATACATTAGAAAACACAAAAAAAACTAACGTACCTTGAAGAACGCTTGGCTTAAGTCGCCACCCATTAATTTATTGAACATACTTTTCTGTATAATAGGATTTCCACCTTCCAACAGCGCTATACCTAACTCCACGGCTTCCACAAATATACTTGGCGAATGGTCGCTCTTAATCACCAATTCGACCACCAAATCCGAAGCACCTTCGCGATCCAGATGCGTCTGTACCTCGTGCAACGTTCTACCAGCACGACTTAATATCTTCGCTATAAGTATGAGTTTATCGTGAAATAAAATATTCAAGCAATAAGATCGCCATTCAATATTTTTTACGACTTACCTCCTGGACCATGAGTGACAGTCGCACTACGTGACACACCAATGTCAACATTCTCCGGTTTCTGCAAGAAACTTTTGCCGAAGTAACGCGTCAGAAGATTGTTTCTCAGTGCGTTTCCCTGTGAAAGAAAGAAGTACTTTACATCGACATTCTACTGAGAAATCAGAACGATGTACCAATACATAGAGAGTGCACAACATTGATAAATAAAAACTAGGAAATCTTTTTCGAATAGTAAAAACCATTCTATCAGAAGTGTAATGTATAAATTTGAATATTATATTTACACAGTCGGTGCTTTATGTGCTTAGAAAAATTTAAAAAGATATTTGTGCAATTTAGGATGCGTATTTTTTTATTAGATCTTAAATATTAATTGACATAAAAAGTTTATATAAATCAAGACAAGATATATGACTAAAGTGCAATGTGTAAATAGAAATAAAGTGAAGTTATATAGTCGCAAACAACATTCACATATGTTTACATTTAACAATCAATAGATTACATTTAAAAAATTTGACATTTTAATAAATAGTTAAATTTAAGATATACAATATACATATAATATGTTTACGTGAGATCATATTTATATAAAAAAAGTGAGAGTTCAGAAGAAAGCACACAAGACTAAACAATATAGCAGTACACATATTTTGGATACGATAGTATTTTGGTATATTAATGTATTTATATCAAAAAAGTATGTTTATTATATAATTACGAATACCTATTTATCTGTATAGTATTGTAACATTCATGTTATTGGGGAAAGAAACTACTAAAAATAAAACAGTCTTCACATAAAATTGCAATAGAGTGTATGTGTGTATAGTTTCGGTCTATTATTAAAATTATGTAAAATATGATTACTTAATATATAATTGTTCAAAGCTACCATATTTTTTGTATTGGTACATCTCTCTACATAATTTATGTACATTTTGTGTGTATCTATTTATCTAAAAAAAAACATACAAAAACTTCTTGTTATATTTCTATTTTATATATTACAAGTTTTTGACACGTGTACTCTTTATTAAACACAATTCGCTAGAAATAAATTGTTTCACAAAATTATATCGTAAAAGTGTTCAATGCACGGTAAATATAGTAATACAAAATGATGTAACAATTTCCGTAAATAATTAGGTCATACTGTATTACAATACACATTACCGTGAATCAAAATTTTTACTTTCACATATTAATCACATTCTTCAATTCTTATACATAGCATGTAATGTTTTAATACATATACTCTATTTTCTCTCAAAAATAAAGTTTACGTATATATTGTATGAAGATATAAAGATGGCTTATATATTAAGGTGCAAATAAAATAAAATTATATAATAAGAAATGGATATGTGAGAAGAGAAAACGGAGATAAAAATAAACGTGCATAAATAAGCGACATGCATGAAAGATCTACACAACGTACATTATATTCTCTACTTTACGGAAATTTTACCACACACCATTTACGATCTGATGTGTATATATAACATTTAATGGACAATCACGTAGTCAACAATTACTTAGTTACACAATTAATCAACTACATTTAGCAACACACGTTTATCATTTCGTTAGCTTTAAAATGATGACATGTAAATTATGATCCGTCATGATTTGCTGATCAGAAAAAAGAGAAGTTACGAAAAAGAAATTAGATTCTTCCTTTCTGATACCCTAAGAAACGCGGTTTTTTCTTTTGCTTTTGACAATGCAATAGCATATAATGTCGTAGCGGTGTTAGATTCGCGCGTCCTAAATCATATATCCGCGCTCAACTCAACCGATTTCTCTTCGGTCAATCAAAATTTTGTTTCATATACGTTGTGTCCACATTGTTGTTGTTCTATCTACTTTAATTTTTACCGGATCTTGCTGAATCATTTGTCGATTCTCAGACTGATCATTGGAACCTGTTCCAACCCGTGACTCGCCCATCGTTTCTGACTCCTTCTCTTCCGAGATACCTTCGTTCTTCGTTTGCAGCATGAAAACATCTTTACCTACAGATCTATTCTACTAGACCTACTCACCCGCCGCTAAGACATTTGCAGAGCGTATTTGAGAAATCTTATTAACTTTTATACGTTATAATTCTCGTAATTATGCTGCAAGCCAAATAAATATTCAATCGCGTATTAATCATCTAATGTGCTGTGAGCGCTCAGGCATTCAGCTTTTACGAACAGACACCAAAGGTACAAAGTTGTGAACGTGACACATGAATATTTCAATCGTTTCCCACACACAACGCGAGTGATACTACATTGACATTCCATAATATTCTTTACGGGAGCTGAATGCCCTTTTTCGCGATGCTGTGTTATCCTCTTCGTATGATAAATGATTCGTAACTTCATGCAAAGCGCGATTTCGCGAAACTCACCTTTTCTCCATATTCAGGATCGATAGCCATCATTTCCCTAAGTGTTCTCAAAACTTTTACGCATAATTTCTCTTCTGTCTCTTCTAACAATTTCTCAGTGTGTTTGATTAATCTGTGAAAAAGACGCGGATATGTGCAAGTAGATTGATTTGTTTCAAAAGTTGTCACTGTCGTATCGTGCAAAACTATACCTCTTGATAAAACCACCATTTTCACATCTCTTCCGGGCGTCAGTTGCTGCAGGAAACAGTAATTCGGGCCGGTAGAGAATGTCCACTAACAAGGATAACTCGGACTGCACCAAGGGTTTCAACTGTTCCTCCAAAAGAGAGACTATGTCCTGTAGACCTTCTATAATACTTCGGTCGAGACGCATCAGCTAGATAAAAAGAACAACAACGTATTAATACATAAGCTTTTTTAAAACAATCTAGTTGCTTTATATACAAGTTGCTTTATATACAATATAAGAGTTCACTCATACAATCTATGCTACAGTGAACTAAATTATCCGAGTTAAATCTGTGAATATATATCATATAATAAAGTATATCTATTTTCTATTTTGTAACATATTTAGCATATTTAATACTTTACAGATTATACTTTATTTATAAACAAATTAACATGTTTGAGGCTCATATAGTTTAAAACTAGTAATAAATTTCACGGTTATAAGAACTGTCCGATGTTTTTGCGGAAAAAAATATTATTAACTATTATTTTTTTGAATTAAAAAATTCAATTCAAAAAAATAATGTTTAAAAGAATTTACACTCTTCAAATATAAATATATTTATCCGCAAAAACATCCAGCGAACGGCTCTTATCACTGTGAAATTTATTGCTAACTTTATTTATACTTTATTTAAAACATTTTATTTTTTTGTTTGTACAATAATTATCATGGAAAAATCAAATAAGTTTTATTTTTTGATAAGATACGTAGTTGCTGTACATTTTCAGCGTGTATGTGCATGTAGCTCTTCTATATGTAATAAGGCACAATACTAATAAACGCTTTTGAAAAGCTATGTAAAGACCATTGTATATATATATATATATAGTCTGTGTATCCAACAGTACTAATATTAGCACAACCGCACTACATAGCATAACTAAACCAACAAAGTGCTACGCTTCCGTGAGTGACCTTTACCTCATTGTCAGAGCCTTCCTCACTGTCAGTATAAAGTAGGTCACTCTATGCATTTAAGCAAAATTGTTACATAGTTGCACACGTATATGTTTGTGTGTTGTAATTTCATCCTATCGTATCTTTGTTTTTGGGAATATCATTGGAAATTACCTGGCTTTGGCTACGTTCAATCTTTGGCTGCTTAGCAGCCTGCAACCACTTGCTGGTTTGTCTACTGAGCATAGCTGCTTTATTGAACATGGAAGCAACTTGGCATTCCAGATCAGTCGGTATGGCAATGCCTCGTCCTTTAGCTGAAAGTGAGAATGTCCATTTTACGTTGCTTGAATACGAACAAACGTATTGATTTTAAAGCGATTTTTCGCAGAAGCTCGTGAAGATTATACCTACCTACATCTGACAATGTCCGTATACAATTTTCAACGTTAAATCTCTGTCCGGCATTTAACCATGTACACTGAGATACTTTAAAAGCTGCATGAAGCAACTGAACAAATATAGGTTGCCTTGTCTGTTTCATGAAAAAGTAAATGTAAAAATTAATCAAATTTGTCTGTGTTGCAAAAGTAATAAGAAACACGCCATCATATTTAGCTATTTATATAATAGCTTTTTAAGTATTTTATAAATTTTATATTATACAAGCTTTAAAAATTATAAGACAATAATGATAATTAGATAATTTTTGTTTACAGAAGTAGAACTTATTATTCAAAGTTTATGTATTGCTGTTCGCGTACTGTTATTTAACAATACTGCAAATTGTACTATTATTGTCTACTGTAATTTTATTTTTTCTTAGTTCTTATTTATATTTAACATCGTTCTATTTTCTATTGCACTAAAATGTTATTTTGCATAAAAAGAACACACTCATTGCCAAACGTTTTGAATAAAGAAACACATTATATATATATATCATGCTATATATAGAATTGTAAATTCTTCTTTTTTTGTACGTTACAATTTGGGAAACACAGAGAATAAGAAAAAAATTATCTTAAGAATAAAGGGAAGAAAACAATAACATCGTGTGGTTAGCACCAGTAGACACAGTTTACAAAAGTGCTTGCATCCAACACAATGACAATGAATGTGTTAATTACGCAGACGTGTGTATAATACAGGCGTAACGTAAAGAAGAGAATGCAGTTCCTATTTACAACGTAAGTCATTTTGTGCTAAAGCGTTTCTAATAGCCCCAATCGTAAGATATAACGTATATTGTAATATATCGTAGTATATCTTAATATATTTGTCAACTAAGTTAATTAGTACGTATATAAAAAAATCACAATTGTTAAATCTCCTTTATAATTTTCCATATTTTGTTTTCATAATTAATATTTATTTTCTAATTTAATATTTATTTCAATTTTTACATAATATGTTGCTCATAGAACATTATATTGTATTTTTATAATATAAATATACATAACAGAGTATATTTTTGATTGATTTTTATCCAAACTTAAAAGAAGACTCTAGCATTCGATACTCACATCACCAGAAAGATTATTATCTGTATTCCGATCGCACTCCTTGATGTTCCAATACAGTCTAGCCTCGTGCAGATGTTTCTATTAGTAAACCAACCCACCACCATACATAGAGATCGATAGCACCCATAGACCCAATAAACCAACGTTGTTGATTCAAAGAAGACCAGGTGTTGCATGCCAAAAACACAGAACATGCCGCTGATGCAATCAGCAATAACCAAGCACACACCATACAATACATTAATTGGTAACAAAAAAATATAAATTTTATAAAGAATTACAAAAATTGTATAAGTTATTATAACTCAGAACTGGTTACTAATACGAGATCTGATGTTGCGCGAATTAATTAGATTAATTAATTCACTAAAATTCATTTTCTTATCTTAATGTATTCATTATATATTCCAACTAAAAAAATATAATTTCTCAAATTAAGCTAAGAAAAAAAATATATTTTTTTTCTTATGCATATGTGTGATATGTACTTGGTCAGTAAGTAAACTTAATTTTTTTTGTGTTTTCATGCAAAGCAAAGATTGTTAAAATCAATATGTATATTCTTCATATGTGGCGCTAAGTAGAACATGTTTGTTGTCCTATAGCTGTGTTGTGCCATTTTGTCTAATCCTCTTAAGCAGAAAGTACAGAAAACTTATATTAATTAATATATAATTAATAAAATTTGTATATATGGGATATAATATTTAAATTATATGTGTTTATATATATATAACATCTATGTTATATATAATATATAATATATGTATATAACATAGTTAGATGACTGCAAAGCCATCTCTTTCTTAAGACTAAAAGTTTTTTCTCTGTAAGAGAAAAGTGTTATAAGTGAAATAAATAAGGATTACATTGATCATACTCTTTTCTTGTGAATAAAAGTTGTGCGAAAAAATCTCCACCAAAAATAAGGTGCTAAAATACATCACATAAATCTCGTCAATATTAAGTTTAAAAGCGTGAATTTCCCAGATTTCACCCAAAGTGAACAAATTTGCGATTAAAATTTAGTATTGAACAATACGTTAAAAATATCGACCCAATAGATTATTATATATTCACTCAAGAGAAATAAATATACTGACAAAATATTGTAACATATAGATCAGTTAAAAGAGGAAATATATAGATTTGTGTGTATGTGTGTATATATAATATATATATATATCATTGAAGATAATACTTTTTCTCGTAATACAATATGGAACATTACCTGTACAGTCGTGCTCTGATCGGAAAACGGACTGCTGAAAAACGTAGATATGATGTTCATTAAACAACTCGTCACGTAAGTCTCCAAAGCTGTGTCCGCGTGTTGCCGATCATGAGTGGATGAAGCAATTAAACCCATATCAACTATAAAAGACTTTTCGAATAAAGACCACATATGATGAGAAGTATAAATCTCTTTCATCTCAACTTCCGTATCAATGTAACAATGATTGAGAAAATTGATATATGCTTCCTTGACCTGCAAAAAAATATAAATTATAAAAATAAAAAGATATATCTTCTTTTATATTTATTTTATGTAATTAAATATAATTTTCTAAATAGCTTCGAGAGGTAATAGATTTACCTCTGGTATACAATCCGGATGCGATACGACAACCACAATATCGTCCAGTGGCAAGAGACTATGACATTTAATTTCAGTATTTACGTTTTTGCCCATCGTACAACAAGCTAGAAGTTTTACTAATTCCACGTGATATCTGAAATGCGCACATTAACTTTTATATGTTTAATTCTAATTCTCAAATGTTGAAATAAATAAATGAACATGAAAATATATCGCGTCTTGTATTAAAAATATAACTTACTGAAGAGGACTGCTTTCATCCATTCGATGTCTTTCAGATCGCATCATTTCCACGAAATAATTGAAAGAAGCTCTATCATTGTAAAAAACCAAAACGTCTTCTCCTGCTTGAACCAACTAAGTTAAAAAATAAAAATAAGTTGAAAAATCTTTCACAGAAGCATATGTTTTCATACATACGTAAAAAACAGTGTGTATTACCTCTTGCATCACCAATTCTTGACACTTTCTAATGAACTGATTTTCAGCTTTTACTATAGTTTGCAGAAACTTCAAATACTGCACGTGCTTCCCGTGCGTCTCTATGCAATGTACAAAGTGCTGTATGACCTTTGCACTAACCTCATTGCACAGAATAGAATTATCCTGAAATATACTGCACACTGTCTGCGCTTCTCTTATACCGGGATTCAAGAAGAGATCCAATTGCTTGTGCAAAAGAATCTGATTCTGTTGATTAGACAAACAAAAGTTTTGCAGAAAATCGTGCGCCAAACGCATCAATTCGTTCATCCTGACGTCTTCCTTGGCGTCGAATGGAACTTGCAACAGATCTAACACCACAGTGTGTACCCCGACATTTCGCAAAAGTCTTTGTTCATGTTTGCGTGCCTTCACCTGGCCACCCGGTAGAGTTTGAATGCATAGTTTGTTCATTCTTATTAGTATCTGCTGAATCTTTTTATATTCTTCGGCTTGATCGGCGTGCAATGGCGGTCCGATATCCAGATCAATAGCAGAACCTTTGAAAAATAATGAAATATGTGTATTTTTCGCATAAAAAATTTGTAAACTAAAATAATTCTTTAAAATAAACCTTGTTTATCCGATATAGATAAGAGAGGCGGTTTGCGAGGCGCTTCGTCCTCTTCTTCTTTACTCTTTTTCTTCTTGTTACCATGTTCCTCTGTCGCTTTGGACTTGTACACCCACAGCTCGGACTTCTCGACGGACTGACGCAAAACATCCAAGTCCGCTTTTATTTGTTTGTAAGACTCTACGTCGCTATCGGAAACTAAAAGCTGCACCTGTTAACCACAATCGCTGTTATCGATTTTTTTCTCAACAAGGTACATTATTAATTTTTTTTAGAATCTCTAACCTGTTTAAACGCCTGCAGAACTTCTTGCCTTTGACTAAAGTGTCTAAATAACAAATGCAAAGATCCAGAAACCAATGGAGGATAATCGTGCATTGCCAAGTGCAGCAAAACGCGCAAAAATGTTCTACCACCTTGACCATCCAAATCGAGCGCTGCACATTCCTCGCTGAAAGAATATATTTCTTTGTAAGATTGACATTTATTCATCGCATCCACAAATATATTATACCTGCTGCCGAATATCCCTTCTGCTTGCGTGCCAACTGATTCTAAATCGATAGTTTTCTGTCCTAGAGTTACATCTCCAGTTTTTTCAGCTGTTGACGCTGTCTCGTCAAATTCGCGTTTGAATATGCTCAAGAGACAAGAGATTCTATAATCCAATCGAACGTCTAAAATGAACTGAAGAATCTCGATTATTTTAAGCTTAGTGTCCATCACCAAGGGATATTCCTTTTTCATTAGTGGCTTTGGTCTTGGAGAGGAGCTAGGTAGCACTTGACCGGCTGGTCCCAATGTTAAACTCGTCATTACAGCACCCATGTCGCCGATGCATCTAAGAATGCCTCCTTCAGCTATTCAAACATACCATGAGGAATATATACATTCATATGAAATCAATAAGTAAATGAAACAAAATAACGAGATACGCAATAATTAAATATATATCGTTAAAGTCACGGTGCAGCAAACAAATTTTATTTATGTTAAAAAATATCATTTTTTGACACAAACTTTATAGAAAATAACACATTTTATTCTGTTAGTTGCTACAAAAGATAAAGAATTTATCCCAAAGTGAATAATGAAATAAAATAGTGTTCACAAATGTTAAATTGAGATATTCTACATTACATTAATTAAAAATATGTTATGTGTTACTTATCCAAAAATATACTTTTCGTGTTCTTAAAATAATGTTTTAAACGCTAATATGGTAAAAACACTTTACGTTTGAGCAATTAAAGCTTTCTACTTTGTACAATATTTAAGATTGCATGCAAACTAGCTACACATAATATGCATTCCGTATGTTACACACGATTTAAGTGCCTTTCAACAAGCTTTCTAATAGGATATTACCTGCCTCCTCAGAATCCACTGTATCGGCTGTGATGAAATATTTACAAGAGTAAGTGTATTAGTTTTTTTTTAACAATTTACTATATATATTATAAATAATTTACTATAATTCCAAATGTATATAAGGGGGGCATTTTAAAGGGGATTTTCTCTTTCTAAAGCGTCGAGACACACCGATATATTACAGCACTATGAAAGAGAATATTATGTACAAATATTTCCGAAACACACAATAAAACTAAAATGGTAAAACCATCTGTTCAAATGTTTGAAAATGATGGAATTCCGGGGAAAATTTGTTATATCGGCACAACACATCGATACATCGATCGTAAAGTAGCGCAAGAAGAACGATACTTTATTGTGGTTACGAAACTTCTACCATGCGCGCGAGTGATATATATGTATATATATATATATATGTATGTATTAGTGAATTGAGAAATAGTCTCTCATTATGAAATATTCCTTACTGGGATTTATGGAAGTAAATAAATATCTCGATCGTGGAGCGGTACAAAATAATTCGTAGATTATGTCTCATAAAACGTAGCAAGTACGTAAAACGTAGCGAATAAAAAAAAACAATTACATCAAACTTACAATCAATATCACCCGTAGGTATTTTCCCATCGGTCGATTCGTTCTCGGATACGCAATCCAGAATACTAAGTAACGTCTTTGTTAAGCTCAACAGATCATTAAAGCTATAGAATCCGAAGTAAATTAGATCGCGCGCTAATTTAACAACCTATGAACGAATAAGAGATTATTACACATAAGACAAAAATAAATTTGGTTTTACAAGGAAATAAAACCAAGATTTTACCTCAAACGTAAGTTTATTCTGCTCTTGATCTCCAAAAGACCACATTTTCGCAACCACGTTACAGAGATAATCCTCAACAAACGTGATCGTCGAACTAAATCTGGTACGAACCGCTTCTTTATTTTCATCCGGCAATTTGTTCGTATCATAACTGAAATTTCAAACATTTTAAACATATTTCTTTTATCATATAAATATATTTGTTGCATCTTATTTTGTTTACATACTCGTTTATACTCATTTTCGATGGGATTTCCGACCAAAGACGCGCGTACTTCACAGGGGTCACTTGTTCCTGCGGGTCTCTGTCCACGTGAAGATGCAGCATGAGTCGGCAAAACGATGCGCGCAGTTCGTACGGAACCGTTTCGTCTTCCATGCATCTGCAAGCAAACGGTAAAACAGCGTAATACACAAAGTCGAAAATATTTCCCATCAACGAGAAACAAGCGCTCAACAACTCACTTGAGTATAAGATCGATGTCCAAATGCGGCGACAAATTATTTAATGCTAAATATTGTCTGTTCAGGCACATGTTGCTAAAGAGATTTAATTGATGCCTGTAATAATCTAGTATCGCCGCGTCCTGAGCATTTCCCAGTTTCGCTCCTCGTGACAGCTCGCTCAAAGATTTCTGCATTAAACACACATCTCGCATCAATTTGCATACGTATATTTCAATGAACCGTATTGTTAACGGATACTAACGGATTCATTATGCCATTCCAATATGACTTCAAACTCCTCTATGACAGTAGTTTTCGGTTCGGTATTTTCTTGCTTCTCATCGATATCCTCGACTTCCACCTGCGTCTTCACCATTCTGAAGTGAATTCAGACGAATCAGAGAAATTGACATCGTTCGCGCGCTGTTTCGCGTACTACTTACTTGGTTCCTATCAGAATGTCCTTGTTCTTTTCACTTAGCACGCTTTTGCAAATTAACTCCTGCGTTACGGCTATTGCCTTCTTGTTGGAGATACACAAATCCGATAGATAGTCCAAAAATCTCGATTGCCAGTTACGCATATTTTTTCTCACAAGACCTACGAACGTCTCTATTTCGGCAGCTGTTATGTGCTTCTCTAGCAACTTCCTATTGTTATGCAAAAGCGCAGTAATGGTATCTTCCGCTAGAATATCGTAGCCGATTTGTTTTTGCATAAACGCGAAATGTTTGGCAATATATTCCTAAGTGAAGAACAAAATGAAATATTTTAAGTAATAATTTTTTCGAATAATCCGATCTTCTCGTATAATTCATCGTATCGCGTAACACACAGCGATACCTGATTCTTCCTATAATCCTGCTGAGAGAGCCTGAGTATTCGATAGCACAAACGGAACATGTACTTATACGGCGCGTGTCTCGGATCGTTAAGCTCCTCTATCCTGAGAAATGGTCCCTCACCCTCCGCGGATTCCAGGAACGGAGCCTGTAATTAAAGTGTCCTAAGATATTCTTATCCGGAATTCGCGCGATTGATGCCGATTCGGAAATACCTGCAGTATTTTGAACAATTGGCCAAGAATATATTGCTCGCGCAACAATTTCTGACGATCCCTCACGGCATTAGTGACGACTAATTCTAACGCCTCGGATTTGTTCTGTTCGTTTTCCAAGCCGGCTATAAAGTACACGATGTCCTGCAGCAAGCTGATGACGGCCCGCCGCTCATTGTGCGAGATCGTTCCCTTTTCTAGCCTGCTGCTCATAGCCGTCAATACTTTACAGGCGTCATTCGCAAAATCTAAATCGCGCACCTCGACCGGCGATACGGATCGCAACGCGAAAGCCTCTTTATCCTCCTTGCTAATCGCGCAACCCACCTTAAAGCAGGAATTTAATACGCCTTGAGTGAAATATGATTTTTTATTTTTCATCTTTGGATTATATAAATTTCACTTCTTGTGACTTCTGACGCGCATATTGTATAATTGGCTGAACAGCGATATAATACCTTCGACATCACGGGCTTCTCGTCATCCTTATCGATCGGCACGCTTGTTGAATGGACCCACGTATTCGTGCATATGTGATGTAACCTAACAAAGGACGATTGCGGTACTAGACTATCGCCGCGCGTTAGAGTTGTGGGATCTAGTTCGAATAATGAGCTAATCTCGTTGCTGTGCGGCACCGACACTAATCTGTACACCGGTCCAGGTGGATCTATTAAAACCCGTCGTTGAAATGCAGTGTTTGAATCACCGTTATATTATTGAGTATAAATATTAAGCATTTTTATCAAAATCAAAAGCATAATCAAGCTTCCAATTAATATGTTGAATGTGACAACATTTCAACATATTAATTCTAAAATAAAAATAAAAACTCCATATCATACCGCGCTTGCCTTTTACGCGTTCTGGTGGCTCGTCCGTATCAATCTCAGCAGCGAGATACTGGCCGGTCGCTAGATGTTTGAATCTGAAAAGCGAATTCCAGTGGCCGGCACCTCCTCTGCACGGATCGTGTTGCACGACCTATGTATATAAAGGTATGTAAAAAGAAAGCAATAGAATTAAAAACTCAAACCATTCAAAACTTAATGTAACATTAAATTATCGAAATTCAAAACAATATTTTATAATTTTTAATTTTTTATATAATTTTTTAAAATATCTATATTAAATTTTTTATTCTCACACATTGAAAAAATCGTTAATTAATTATTTTCTTTTGATCATAATTTAGTTTCACCTCCACTTCCCACAAGGCTTTGCTGCTGGTAGCCGCGGTTGCGCTGGTTCTTCCTGTCGTTCTGAGGAACACATGCTGCTTTTTCTTGTATTCGTCCATCGTCAAGAACTTTTCTTGCTCGGCATGAAACAGTCGCACCACATCACCGCCCTTGAGAATTTCCTCCTGATTTTCTCGGTGCTCCATAAAGAGTGTCACCTTCCAGGAGGTGGACGTGTTCACAACATTGACCTCTTTGCAGCCGGGATTGTCGCTCAGCTCGTAGTTGGCGGCTACATGAAGACCCTGCCGACCCGCGTTCACCGGTTCCAGGATCACTTTGTCACCGACAACAACGCTGTCACCGTTGCTTCGCAGCTTGTAGAACGGCGTTATATAGAGCCACGAGCCCTCGTTGCCGTTCGCGTCCAGGTAAACTCTCATCGCGTTCTTCTCCAGCAACGCCGGAAGCCTTTTGTTCACCGTCAGAAATTTGTTGGACTTGAGGTGCAGCAACTGCCACGCAGCGAAATATAAAATTCGCAATTATCAAAACAACGCGCGAATATTATGTAAATTTATTTACGCTCACGGCAACGTCGATTAATTAATCTCTTTGACCGTGCAAATGCGTGACGTTTGCCGTGTTGTAATTCAAGCTAATTTGTTATTAGTTATTACGTTAAAGTATAATTTCGCAAGCATATACACGCGTAAATGTTGCAACACATGTAATTAAATTTGTACGTCAAACGCATGTGACGTGTACACCGGGATAATGGACCAGTCGATACGCAATGTATAAAAACTCATAAAATGTTCATCGACAAAATGAAAGATAAGTGCATCGTTAATTCAATGAAGTCCGTACGTTCATGGCAGAAATTAATTAAACACCTAATGCACTGCCTCTGCTACGATCAAGAATATAATTTCTCTATATATTATAAGTGTACTGTATGTTCATATATATGTATCTACATCACGTTATTATAAGCATTGACGTTTTGGTAATCAATGATCAAAAACAGCTGTTTCTGAACTTTAACAGTGTGCTTTAATATAAAAAGAAAATTAAATTCTTTTTTAGACACACTCGGGCGCCATAAAAGTTAGCTTCTATTTTTCGACACATTATCGCACGGGAAGGAAAACTTGTTAATTAGCAAGCACTTATCGCGGCGCTCTATACGAGGCAGATAACTATGCCAATACGATGTACCAAACGGTTTTTATGACCGCTCTGCAAAAAAACGACGACGAGAAGGAAAACCGCTCCCCTATAACGCGATATTGATAAATCTATTATTATTCATGTAACTAGCAGCCCCTTTACGTTATAAGAATATGCGCTCGAGCATATATAAAGCGTCCAAGATGTACTTTTAAATAAAATATCACACATTCAGAAGAGATTTTTAAAGAAAAATTGATTTTCTTACCTGTATGACGTTACCGTATGAAACCACGGAGCCTAAGAGTTTCTTGTTTTCAGTCTCATTTTGTTTTTTCTCGATCTCGGCTGCATGCTGAGGTAAATAGCATTTGAAATAAATTTATTGTAGCGTGTAATTATACAAACAAACGTGTCAAATTAGTGCTGCACATTTCACAATAAATATTTTGACAATCTGTTTATCAATAATATAAATGTTCAAAAGCATTTTGAGGTATACTGGCTCTCTCGTCGAAATGTACACGTCAACTACTTTATTGATTCACTCTTAAGGATTGAAACATTGTTAAGCATACAAATATAACGATACGCAATGAGAAAAACATTGATTAAATAATCAGCGAATGGAAAAGTTGTCGAATTGATATTTTCCACGTCCGAAACTCATTATTGCGGTTTACCTTTTAAATGTTGAGTATTACACAAACGTATAATATTTTTATCAAAAAATTTTCAAAAAGTGGATTATAATAAAGCGGTGCAATAAACTTTTTGCAACTTACGTGAAGTCTTTTGAGCAATCCAGCGTCTGTACCCGAACTCGTGCTCTGTTTCGCCGCCTTCCAGAATTGCTTTTGAGCGGAATATCGGTTCATAGGACATATTTTGAAGAGGCAATCTAAAAATCAATTTGCCATCGTGGTTATTGCGGCATCACACTCGATCTAATATTCGCGATATAATTTAGAAAAATTTAAACTAATATTGTTACACAATTATACAAATAAATTTGTGATTTTATTTATTTTATATTTTTTTATTGTTTAATAGACTTTATTTAAAGAGCACGTTTTTCTTTTAATTTTTTGAGGTAATAAATTACCTCTGAATTTCTTCGGCGGATTTGTTAAATCTCCTGCCTCGGGACATACTACGCATCTGTCGTCGACCAATCTGCAAAAATATATAAAAATCGAATAAAAACGAAATGACGAACATGCAAACGAGTTAATGTTATTTTAATTTACAAGTAATCGTCAATATTCATTGGCTTAAAAAACTGGGGAAAAAAACATCTACATATATATCTCTCGTGAGAGTATAATAGCATTCTTATCTTTTACATATACGCGATAAAGAAATATTATATCTTTCGTATAAGAAGTAATTAATCGCACATTTATCTATCATCGCGCTATTTATTTAATTTTTTTGTGTGTTCGCAATGATTAGCTCAATCGTATCAGTGAGTGTTACACCGTGTAACATTGATAATAACGCGAAGTTTCAATGTGATTCAGATACAATGGCCACACCTCCGGCTTCGCAACTATGCAATGTCGATATTGCGGGCGAACCATCGTTAAATAACTGTGGTCCAGGCGGAGTGAAATGCCAGTACGGGTCGATATTGAGGCAAACCCTAGCCTCGTCTGGCAGCTTTAAAAAAAAAAAAAAAAAAAAAAAAACTAAAATATTCGCTACTATCTTGTTTTAATATCTTTGTTTTTCTTGTACTTTTTGTTGCGTATACGTGACACGATACATCTCTCACTATTTTATTATAAACTTTAATTTACATGAAACATATTCGATGATATATTAATTCTATATTTCTGTCGCATTTTGTTACGTAATAATCTTCTCTGTACGTTTAGCATTGGAAAAAATTACAATAGAAATGTCAAGGTAGAACACAGCTGTATTTTTGTAGAGATAAAGACGCGATTCCACAACTCGGTAAACACTGGACAAGCTATTGATCCTGCTGTTTGACATTAATGAAACGCGTGCAGATAATCCCATGTCTTGTATATACATTATGATTAAGCTCTCGAGAGAGAAGTCTCAGTCAGTAAATAAATAAAATACGTATCGCGCGCGCGGGTACTTGCATATAGTGTAAATTTAAATTTGAATATTATGAAACTATCACACACTGAGGTGCGTGTGTGTGATGTCACGAAAGATTTTTATGACATAGAAATCATAGTTTAATGATATCACGTGCACGGCTATTGCGGCTCAATCTAGTGCAAATTGAGATATCATCGCTCGCTTATCTCGGCTTATATGCGAGCCAATAATTAAGATAACGAGAAACGCACGTTAAACATCTTCGCGATTAATTTTGTATTAATTATTACACGATACTCTGTGTGTGTATGTGTGCGTGTGTGTGCGTGCGACTCGTGTCACAATATGCGTGTTACAACTGCTCGTCCGAACGACTCAGACTGTTTTATTATATTACAATGACATTTATTTTAATCACAAATTTACATAAATTTCTGCCTTATTACTGTATTCTTTTGCACAATAACGTTTTTGCAATTAAACCTGCTTGTTTGTTAACATGTGAAACTCTTCCGAGTTGCGCTGACAACAACATTGCGATTGTGATAACACGATGACGCTGATGATAAGTATAAAATAAGTGTCGCGCGCGCGCAGCGTTTAGTAAACTTTCGATAAACTTGAAAATAAGCTTAAATAAGAATAAAACTCGTTTAAACAATTGTCAAGTATATTTTTTTTCATTTGCAATGCGATAAATATAACTGCGCAAATGTGTTTCGCAACGGTTTTCCTAATTAATTAAAACTTATTTTCTCGCTCGCGATGCAACGTTTTATCGACCTTCTCACGCTCCGTGATAAAATAACGTAATCCGACAAAGAGCTGCCGAAACAATAGATCAATTGTAGTACAATAAACCCGAAGCACTCTCTGGGTACGAAGAATTTCCGCTCAACGTGCAAATACACGCGGAAAATTAGAGACAGAGAGATGTTCGTATCGTATGTGTATGTACAATAGTGCGTGTCTGCGGCACATGCGTGTCGCAAATATGTGTACTTGGCATGATTAACGACGGCGCTTTGCCATGCACCGTCGTGATTAACGCCATGCTGCCGCGCTTGCTGGATTCTCCGCGAGCGAGAGAGAGAGAGAGAGTAAAAGAGAGAGAAAGAAAAAAAAATCGCAATTTCGATTTGCTTTTACGTAACGGGTCAAGTGGTTTGACGTTTGTGCGCTCTCCCCTTCAATGTTTTGCGAGTAAAATTATTCTCTGCCTCCTCCCTCCGGCTTGGGTCGAGAGAAACGGCGCAGCTCCAAAACTGGATCGCGCTAATGGAAATTAACGCGTTTTTGTTCCATCTTATTTTTAGACGGTTGAAAAATCTCATAAAATGAAGGTCAAATATATTCGTCCGAAACGTTGATCAATGCATCAATTTAAGCGCCCATCGCAAAGTAATATCGCTAATAATGGGATTATATCGTCGTAAGCGCCGCGAGTAATTAATAAGACGGAAGAAGAGAATATTCTTCGGCGAGAAAGCGGAAAATGTGTGTCGAAAATAGATTTCAGCAGGCGCGCGGAGACGCCGTCATAATTCAGAATATTATTTAGATCGGAAGACGCTATGACGGCTACAGAACGGCAAAATCCGATATTGTTATTTCTAGCGACACACCGTCGTGTCGCCGTAGCTGCTCTGCATCGAGCGCAGCTGGGATTACAAGAGGATCACACACCGTTGTCTCATGCAGTTGCTGCTCTGTGTGTGTGCATTTGTTGCTGGTGTATCAGAAATGAAGCGGAAGACGGAGCAACTCGAGCGTGCGCAAAATTGCAAATATAAAAATATAAATTCTTTAGGCGGCCGCCGCGATTTATATACCACCCGTGACATTCTCGTGTTTTTATCTATCGGAGCGATTAATAAAAGCAAAAAACAATTCCGCGCGAAAAACAAAAAAAAATAACCACGAACTCTTTGCGAATGTAAAGTGGCGCGGGAATGAATCACGGAAATGTTTTTCTGAAATAATGAAACAAAAAGCCGGAATTATAAATTTCACCGACGTCAGAGATGTTCCAGTCGTAAATGGAGAATTTTTATTCCCGGCGTATTAATCATTTTCATTAACAATCTAACGATTAATAATTCTGTTTATATCCTACTGTCTGCTTGTAATTTGGGCATAATTCGGCAGGAGTTTTTATTCCTGGCGTATTAATCATTTTCATTAACAATCTAACAAGTAATAATCTTGTTTATATTTTACTGTCTGCTTGTAATTTGAGCATAATTCGGCTTTGCGTCATCACGAGAGAGCATACATTCAATTAAATTAATTTCTGAACTAAATTACGCGACTACGCGTGTAATTCGCGGAAATTCGCTAAATTATAATAACACACAGTGCGACGTGCGCGCGGAATATAGCACGGAAATTAACGGATTTGTTCAAACCAGTAGTTTTCATCACGTCAGCAACAAAAATCTGCGAGATGAATACATTTTTCCTTCCAAAATTGTTTCCCGTGTTCACGTCATTATCAGCGAGCTCACATGTTAACGCCTAGCATAGAACCACTTTTTATTATATCAATATCCAATATAGAAATGTGTTAAAATACTCCGCACAAAGGTGATAAAGTGGCAAAAAGGGGATAAAAGCCACGGCCCAAAATACATCGTTGTGATCGATGAAAGTATTACACTCGCGAAAATCACGCGAATTTATGACCACGAGTTCGCGGATAATTATTTTCGCCGGCTTTTTGCGAGGCCGCCGCTGTTCGCGCGCACGAACATTAATTACAGACCCTTTCATCTGCGACAACGTGCGAGAGATGTTGCATCGGTTGTTCGGCAACGAAAAGTTGACAAATGCGTTCGGAATTTAGATGTTGCATCGAGCGAAAGACATCGGGAGAATTAGACGCTCTATCAAACGACGCGTTGAAAATCGGCCGTGGCGCGAGGACGGCATAAATTACACATCGCATTATCCGCGTTTGCTCGTATCAATCTCGGGACGTGATTACGCCAACTCGGGGAATACCGTAAATCGATCCGGCTTGATGCTTTTCTCGCACAGAGAAAACGATGTCAGAAAATCATTGTGCCAGTAGCACGCGCGATATGTGCAATATCTTGACGATGATACATTATTACACATCGAATAAAAATTGCACATTTTAAAAAAGAGGGCTGCAATTAAGAACAATGATATTCTATACAATTCTCTAAAGAAATAAAATTAAAAAAATAATCACCAAACTACAGAATACTCTTCCGATAAAGTAAAACGAAAACAGAAGAATAAAGTAATATATTCTTACGAACTAAATTTATCACATTTTCTTGCACAACTAAACGCACAACTAAACGCACAACTAAACGCACAACATAAAAACAAAACCTTCACATGTGTGTTTATACATATATCGGAAATTCTAATTCGTAATGGATTGTATACACGACAGGCGTAATGCTATCAAATACCGATGTCATGAATAAATTACCCCACAAATTCATGCTGCATGACAGTCGCATTATACGCAGACAATATCTCGAAACTGTACTACATAAAGTATTGTAGAATATGTTGCTGATTTATAGTTCTCGCGCGTTAAAAGGGACAAATGAGTTCTGGAACAAACTGGTTTTCGTTGAACAGATACGAATTAACTGAATGTTACTCATACATTGGATGAGTGCAAAAGTTTTGACGGATTTCGTAGTAGAAAAATAGACTAAGTAATTTTATTTAAAAACGATTTATTCATTCTATCAAGTAATTCTTGTTGTTTTCTATTATTTCTTCGCTGTTGTAGTAGATAAAATGAATAAATTATTTTAAAAAAAAAAAGCTTACTTGATCCATTTTCCTATCACCACATTCATCAAAACTTTTGCGTTCATTCAAACATATTGTTCGTTTTCGAGATGAAACTCGCGTAGCGCGATTAGCGTCTAAAAATATCGATCCATCGTATCGCGCGACTCTGTGCGTGGATCTTTACAATAAGTAAAAAAAGAAGAGACAAGAGAAAAAAACAAGATGTTAACGAGAATAAAATGATTTAGACGCGCGCGTCGAAGTGACGATGCAAGCTCGCGAACGTCACCTTCATAAATTGATCTTGCATAACGCACACCTTGCGCAGACAGTATGCCCGGTAATTATCAATGCCGGCGGCGAGACGCCGGTTTTGCAGTTTGCAAAAATCTACGATCCTCGTTGCGCGTGTCGGTGCACAAAGTCTTTAAAAGTGTGTGCGACAAAACTCGAGACGATATCGACTCACGCGATTGTCATCTTCACGAACTTGATTGTGAAAAATCGCCGCGCGCGCGCACACACACAATTCATATAGTCTCTCATAAGTTATTACACTCAATGGCTAAGCGCCAACTCTTTGTAGTTGGAAATATATTGTCTAATCATGTATCTCTATAATTTATGAGAATGCATGTACACGATCAAACGATGTATCTTTAATATATCGTCATAGTTGCTCCCGAGTTGAGATCAGCGCGGAATTCCACGTGATTCCGACCTGCTTTGTGATCGGAAAATAGGGGCAATCTAATCACAGCTTCTGGGGAAATAATTCCGTTACATCAACGTCGTTAAGTCCCCGACGCGAGTGGACATACAGCGTGAACACACATCCGCGCCTTGGGACTGCGTTACTTACTGTCAACGATTTCGTGCGCCGACGCGTTTACATTGAAACGCAAATTACAATCTTTTCTTCGGTGTTGGATAATCTCACCGGTTTCGAAACACACAAAGTTCTCTCGATTGTCCAATCGATTTCGTATATAGCTGCACACGTCGAACGGCAATTAGGAAAGTGAAAGGCGGCACGCAACGCGTCGTTGTCTCCCTCGTCGCGTTGCGTGTTTGCATATACATATAATACGTCACGCAATCCCAAGTGTGATAAGTCCAAACGTGATAAATCTAAGCGTTTTTGAGAACTTAAGAGAGCTGTGATTACAATGAGAAAAGCACATATGATATTCGATCGTAAAACATAAAGTGTATAAACGCGCTCCGATGCGAGTATCATCTGTTGCTGAGAATCCAAACAAACATTGTTTCTTCAGAAAATCTAAATGTAGCATAAATGGTCCAAAAAGTATATTTATATATTTATATATTTGTCAACCATTTTATTTTTACAACTTTTAAACAATAAAAGTAATACATTTAAAAATCAAATCGTGACTTGTTTATTGTACAACAAAACTTTGATCATTCTATTCAATAATTTCAAGATTTTTCAATCTGACACTTTATTTTTTTCGATAAAAATAAAACTTGCGTTGAGAGAATCGTACTTTTCCAAATAGTCATATTTTTTTTCGCGATTTCAATTTTGTCATTGCACATGTCAGATTTAGAGATTTTTGTTTTTCTGACTACAGAAAAATAAACATGTCAAAACCAGTAATATTTCGAAGTTTTATCTTCTTTTCAAGTGCAGATACTGGATGTGGAAAGGCCATAGATAGCATACACTTCAAATTCGCTCTCTCGAACACGATCCGCGCGATCTCACTCGAGAACGCATTCATTCATGAGCGCAAAGAGCGAACTGGGCGAAACGTGTGTGACCTACATTTTCATCCTATAGCGTCGAAACGCTCGACCGTTTAATGGCTCCCGCTTCCATGTTCCTCTCGTTTTGCGGGAAAACCTTTACCCCCGAGATGCATCAAACGGACGATAAAGAGCAAAATGAGATTCTCTAAGAGCGCGATGCACGAATGACGACGAACGTGTTACCAGGACTACAAGGCTCATTTTATATGAACAACGATAACCTTCCTCACCCGCTTCCGAAAATACCGTGCTCTCGAAAAACATGAAACGCCGCTCCGTGTATCAATTATGCACGCAGATTTTTTCTCGTTCTTTTCTGCTTCCTGCATTTCATTGCAGTTGTGTCAATGCTCAAGTTTTTATTATAAGCACACATGGCTTCTTTGACAGTCGCGGCACATTTTTCTTGAACAAAATTTCGTGATTACAATATGACTGCCTAAACTTAATCAGTGGTTCGTATTGCAACAATAATTTCCGCAAATAGATACAAAGAAAAAAAACATTTAATTTTTAATTATTATCATCGATGTATATATTTAATTCGCGCACAAAGAGAAATTCGTGATCAATAGAAAAACGAAGCATCTTCAACACTAGACAAGTGTTTTATAATTCAACAATAGAAATGAAAGAAAAGCTATATGAAGAGAGCGGCGTAAGTTGACTCTGTAAGTTAAATATCCATCAATAGATTTGCATAATGGTGCAAATATATACAATGTATCTACCCGGAAAAATCGTCGATCACGCGCATACAGCATTGAAGAACATTTTACTCGAAATCTCTGACTGGAATATTCTGAACTCCAAGAATATTTGAATAAAAATTATTAAAAAAGACTTTCAAGGTACGTGTCGTTAAAATATATATAAATATTAAAAAGTCTCTAACAACGCTACATAAATCATTTAAATACCAAGATAAGCAGTAAAAATTTTTGAGCGCAGTTTTATGATACTCTTTCAGTTATATATCCCAATATGATAAAAAATGAAAAAACAAATCATTTTAAAACGCCGATAAACCTTTTCCTGAGCAACCCAAATATTCCATGAAATATTACAGCTTGATAGAGGAGTTTTATTATGCTGTGCGCGTAAAATTGTTCTCTGCTAAAAGAAAGTCATATATTTTACATTTTTTAAGTACATCCTTTCTGTTAGTACAGAAATCATTGCGATCATAACAAAAGTAGCCATTATATTTATATTAGCAGCGATTGACGCAGAAATCGACTTTCATTAATCATCCTTGTGCTCGCACCGCGAGCATCATTTATTTTCCCCGTTCGTAATCAGAGCGGGATCTCACGAGATATGCATATCGACTTGTTACGATGTAGTTTAATGCGCGTATACCCTTTTGAGAAAATCTGCGCAGATCGTCGGATTACACAAAGAGAGATCCTCGCCTTATTAGCCGGCGATTATGTGACGTCGACTTGTCGAGTTCATCAGTGCGCGGGTAATATACATCCACACGACCAGCCACGACGACGGCGACGACGACGACGACGACGACGAGAACGTTGGCAAAGTCGGGTAAAATAATTGCTCATCGATCGCGAGTCTTGTACGCAGGTGCGAATTTAATAATATACTGCGAAACTCATATTGACGCAGGACCTGCGCGACTCTGTCTCTCTCTTTCTCATTTTAACGTCATTCTCTGCATCGCGGAAGAAACTTTACACCTTTCAGACGCGACCTCTTATTAGCGAAGGAGATGGAACTCCTGTGCGCGCGATGGAATAATTGACACAATTTCCGCGTAAGATTGCCTGTGCACATTGAACGCGTGCGTCACAAAAATGTCAAATTGTAATTAAAAACGCTTTGACGCGCAAAAATAGACTTAAAAAAAAAATTGGAATAAGACGGAATTTCATTTTTGTCGCTCTCTGATATCGAAAATGAATTTCTTGCACGGTGTCTTAGTTTTCGCAAGTTGCAAAGTTTTGCAAATTTATTATGTAAATTATGTAAAAGTGTATAAAATCGTGATTATACAGATTGTGATAAAGAATAGACAAAATTTAAAACTATAAAAAATGTTATTTTTCCAAGAGTGACATTTGCATTACGAAATACGTCAAAAATGCAAAGCAAATGTGCGCATGAAGTTAACGGAAACCTTTTAACTTCCCGTCGAACCAGAATGCGAGATGAATAAACAGGTACGAGCGAGCATAATCTCTCGCTTGTGTGCAGCACTTGTTGCGTGAAAAAAGGAGTATTTTGATACAAATCTGACGCGAACTTCTACGAAGTTATTACGCTGAAATCCACGTGATGCAAAATGTGAAACACGACAAATCCGTGTAGCATAATAAATAGTCGTGTAATTGTTATTACTTTTTTGCGGTATTTGTAATGTACTGTAATTACATGTATATTTACAACATGAAACCCGCAAGACTTCTTTCTCAAATACCGGTAATAAACTTCAAAGACACTGACTACATAAGTTGATTATGTAATTGACTTGTAATTTAATTTCAGAAGAACAAGAAATTTTCTCAAGTTTTTTTTTTCTTTTACAACATGTAGACAATCTATAAAAAGTTCTGCACAAAATTTTTTTTGCAAACTTTGAATAATATTACTAAACGTCGTTTAATAGCTTTTCAAAGATGATTGGGTTTTACAAAATATCAATATATAAATATTTTTTTACATTAAATATCGATAATCACTTCTGATAATTTTTCGTTTTCATTTTTGCTATTTTTGACGTAGTTAGTATCCTTGAAACGTATTGATATGGAAATCTGCGGATATATGATAGTCAGTAACCTCGAATGGAGGACGCGAACAGTCTGTATAGATAAATATCTAAGGTCAGAGTACATTGATCGGACGGTGAATGGGACATTACTTCTGAAGACTGGCTTTTTGATGCTGTCGAATAACGCAAACTATTGAGATAAGTCCTAATGCGTTCTCGCTTCTCTTTCTCATAACAATACTTGTTACGTAACCATTTTATTATCAAACAAACTTTTCAAGTTCAAAAATACATATATTTTTTTACATATATTTTTGAGCGTTTCTAAAATCAGTACAAGGCTTCTAAACAATTTTTGTTTATATGTGTAAACAAAATTTGATTTTTTGTTATTCCACAAATAAAAATGTTACAAACATCAACCGTACAAATTGTAGCTTTACTTTTTAATTTTCTAATATTTTATCATTCGCGGTACGTACTTCGTAAATAAATAAGAAAATAAAGTGTGCCACCAATTCATTTTATTTGCCCGTGTGAAATATAAAATATTTTATTTTCAACGAAGAAACTTCTAACGCGTATGAAAAATCCGAAAGTTATAGAGAGCAAAAGAGAGACAACGTTATTGTTAACTCGTAATTTTCTCCACAGAGATGACAGTGCGCGTCTAAAATTTCATATTTCTCCCGACAACTGTGAATGTATTTCGTTCTTCTGAAAAGAGTAAACAGAAGCTGTTGTGTCGCTTTATTACGAGGAAAGAAAAGACATGACACGAAAATGTACTCTTTTCAGTGCAGATTGCGTGAAAAGACCCGCTCGCGCGTTGCGATTAAATAATATAGCTCGGCATCCCTTCAAGAGAAGAAAGACTGCCGGGAAATTCTATTTACCGGTCGTCATTCACTTACCCCAAAGTGGAGAGAAACCCGGACACGTTTCCCTCGGCGTAGAGGCTGACGATATCGCCGAGGTGAAGGAAGCTCGCGGATCCTAGAAGCTCGCCCATTTCGATGCCGTCGTCCTAGAGTCGCTCTGTCTCTTTCTCTCTCTCTCTCGGTGACTCCAAATCGGAGAAACTCCCACGTTGGCCGCTTTAGCTAAGTGAATTATTCATGGCCATACCTGAGGGAAGCGAAATAAACAATCATTAGGGAAAAACCCGAAGGGAATACTGGTGTAATGTGTACAAGATACTTGGAAATATCGGAATCGTATTCAACAACGAGAAAAACACATTATGTGTTTTTCCTTTTTTATTCATTATACATGTAGTAAACATCACAGTGGTAATCTAGACATTATGAATTATTATTATAATGTCTAGATTGAATAAATCATTGCATAAAATGTGATAAAGAGAAAAACTTTGAGTTTAAAAATTCGAGAAACACTGCTGTATATCTATTTTATAATATGATATTTAATTAAAGAAATACATGTATGTAGTTTCGATCTTATAATAAAATCTAGTTATAATATATATTTTTTAAGAGAAAAACTACTGCAGTAAAATGCAACCGACCAAAGGATGTTTTTGTATATAACGTACGTTTCGTCATTGTTTGTTTGCAAGAAGCCACTACGCGCAATCATTTCGAAGAATAAGAACATGTACCGAAAATTACCTCGTAATTCTAAAAATGTAATAATAAATTGCGCTCTTTCATTAGAAATAAAACCCCTAAATATTTTCTTAGCGTTGGTCTACGGTTGTATATTCGATCATTTATCTTACGAGCTGCACTTTCGCGCCGCTTTTATCATTAAATACGAGATCCACAAATAGACGCTACTTACTAAGAGGAAATGTTCGGAAATGTTCTGGAAAACTTCGTCGAGCGTTGGAAGTCGTTTGGCACGATAAATACAATGTGTTAGCGTGCAGGCAAACGAGACTTAATTGTTGAATAATGCCACCCGCAAATTGCTAGATGAAGTTATCCGTCTAATAGATCTGAATGAGACGCGACAGTCACGAGAAACGTTTTTCCTTTCTTTATCTCGCTCATGCGAACAGATAGTTTTTCGCGTAACAATGCTGCGGATAAATACGCAATTTTCCGATTTTTTCGCATGTTTATTTCAAACAAAAATACTCAAGAACGGATCTCATTTATTTGTCGCTTGAGTAAAGATGTTAATCTCGCTCTTCTCTCTCGCGCTCTTTAATTAAACTATCCACAAGATCAAATCGTAACTCGATTCGTCAGCAAAAAAAATACTATCTCGTGTATATAAATCGCACACAGCAAAAGGATGTGAAATCCTATCGGCCGTGCAATCGTCTGGAAATGATTTACCGACGAGTTGCGATACAGCTTTCCGATAAATACATTTGTTGCAATCGAGTGTCTTTGAATGGAGGAGAAGAAACTTCGTCCGAGACTTTACTCTCTTTAAATTAAATTGACCCTTAACCTTAACGTTCACGTAAACAACCATAAAACCGTAGGTGCAACCCACTACTGGTCGGGTCCACTCTTGCGATAGGAATCGATAGAACGATGTACTCTGAGATACATCGACAACCATTTGATGTAACTAAAGTGCAATCTAGAATTCGTAGAATAAAATGAAGAAAAATTGATAGCATTTGCTATAGCAGAATCGATACCGAGGAATTAATTTTAATTAAATTCCTACTCAGACTGAAACGTCACATTTTATTATCTTACGCTCTGACTGTATTTTTTTATGCAATTAAACTTATTGAAATTAATAAAAAATAATGTATCTATCGAGAATATGTATTTTTTTATATATTTTATTACATGTATATTTTAACCTGGAAAATGTCCGTGAAAATAATCATCGTATGTACGTGGAAACAACAATGTATTGACTTTGTCAACAAAAATCTACTAAACGTTTTTATATAGCTACATATGTTACCTCATCCGCAGACAAACGCGCTATTTTTAGATTACATTCATAGAAATGCCACAAGAAAAAATTACGTATATCTTTCTTCGGCTTTCAGTCGTAAAATAAATAATCCGACAACGCGGCGAAAAGTTAATGAGCATCGAGATACGTACTGAAAAAAATCTTTTCATCGCAAATCACGTGATCATTCGAAGTTATTAGATTTAATGAAGAAGATGAAACTTTAAGCTATTTATTACACACGTCATGTGAAAAACAAAACAAGAATAGAAGAGAACAAGATTGCTTTACTTGAAAAGTAACAGAACAAGAACTTTTATTAATATTTTTTAATGTTTATTATAAAAATTTTATTAGTATAATTAGAATTTTTATTAGTATTTATAGAAATTATATCAAGACACACTTTAAATTTTACAAAAATGGTTTAAAACAGAATAAAAAATCAACAATCTGATGTGCTGAATTATGAAAACAACAGACGTCAGAAAATAAAAACAATCATATAAAAAAATATGTCATCAAATCATCTTACGTGATCAAAGTTTTAGACAACTGTATATTTACTGTATCAGCGCGAATATACGTATAAAATTTTTGTAAAACATCTGCATTGCGGTATAATAATCCCACGACACGTAATTTTTGTTTTAACGACGTGAAAAACCCGAGATATTGTTAAAGTTTCTGTGCGCGCGAGAGCGCACTAAAATATTATTTATTAAACAATACCTCGCTGCCACGTGCAGATGATACTACACGTATCGCGTGATACATGAGAATCCTTTCCAGCTACACACAATATCGCACACTATCTCTTTTTTCAGAGTGGCAGTTTTCTTCTTCGTAAATGTAAAAAAAACATTTCCTTTGTTTGGTGATTCATGTATAAAAAAAAAAACACGCGTACGTATAAAAAAATTTCCTTTACGTAATAATTTAATTATCTGCGAGAGAAAGCAGATAAGATTATTAAGTTCTTAATTCTATATGTTTTCATTACACTGCTTAAGTATGCTATTGTATTATCAACAAAAATTAAAAAACTTTTTAAATTATAAGTTTGCTTATTTTCTCATTTTCATTTATATTTTAAATTATATTTTTATAAACATTGAAATCGGTTTTACGAAGTGTACACAATTTTTTTTTTTTTTGTTTAGATATATCAAGCTATGTACTTCTAATGCGATGAAAGACGCGCAGCATCGTCTTCGTGGTAAACGATGCAACAGCAGCCGTCGGGACAATAAACCGCCAATTGACTATCAATATCGTCTAATGAAACCGTATCGTTGCATCGCGATACGAAGGGACACGCAATTCTATCCGATCCACCGCTATTCACCGAACAAAATACTGCTATTAAACGACATCTAATACGACCTCAACACACACGTGGCGCATATTACCCACATATTTATAGCACCCGCGAGAATCATCGCGTAATTCTGCTATATACGGTAGAAAAGTTTCCACGTTGCCACAAAAAGAAATTCCATTATCTAGTGACGACAACGCGGAACGCATACACATTTACACATGTATATACGCACATATATACAGTAGACTTCCTTAAAACAGGGATTATTTAACACATATTCTTTTATACATGTACTTCCAAATTCATACATAATTCATTCTTGTGTAACCTATATGACTCGTATAACACGGATTCATGTAACACAGAATGTATTCTCCGTGTTATACAGGGATCTACTGTAGACACACATACATGTACATGTATATATATGTGTATATTATATATACACTAGAAGAAAATTCAGATTGCAAATGGATTTCCGTTCGGCAAATCCGCAACAAGAAAGAAGAAAGAGAGAGAGTCGGGACTATCAAAGTCCCCCCAAAAGAGATCAAACAGCTACTAAATACTCCAACAAGTTGTTGACAAAGTTTCAATGATTTGAAAACACGTTGCGTTTCTCGTAATCTTCGAAAAATCCGCGAAATCGGTCGAAACTCTGCGCGGATCGCGAGCAAAACTTTACTAATTTTTCATTATCGAGAATGTAAGAAATAATTGATTCCTCATCTCGGAGATATTTGATTTGCGAATTTTTTCAGTGAATTCGTCGCAGATTTGCATTCGCAAAAGGAGCGACTGTATGTTTGCGACTGTGTGTTCGTCACCGTGACAAGTGCAACGAGCTTACAGTCCAGGGTCGTCGGTGTGCGATGCGTCAACCTGACGCATTACGGCCTACGACACACCTTGACCTCGGATTGCCACAAGTAGCCCCGAAAGCCATGCGCAGTGTCTAATTTCAATGTGCAAGGGGATATCGGATTTTCATGAATATTACGCAAGCGAGTCGACGGCGACTTCTCACACGAGATATGTCACAATCGAGAGATCCCGCGCCGTTACGCGATCCCGCGGCGACCTCATCTTCTAAGAAAGATCGTCTGATTGTAGGGGAATTTCTTTGGGTTTTTAGGATCAACGCGCGCGACGATTGAAATATAGATATACAAGTACACCAGCGCGGCGTGCTGATGTGATTCAGCTCTCGTGGATCTCGCGCGAATAATTCAGCAGAGAGTCGACTCGAAATATCAATGTCATCGTCTGAAATGCATTATGCATTCGGACACATCAGAGATATGTATATTGACGAGAATAATCGCGCGCGATTCTCCGGAAAAAGATTTCTTTTTTTTCCTTTCGAGATTATTCGTGTCGAACAATAATTGAAAATATATTTCGCAATTAAACAATCGCAAGAATGTGTCAACAAGTAGACTTTCGTAAAACGCAATATACATATACGTATACTTTCTTTTTTTGAAGAGTATCCTTGAACTTCAACAGCTTTTAAGCTACACTACACATATAAGTGTACGCCGCGTTTAAAAAGCTCTATTTTTGGATAACTACTCGTGACATAAATGAAGCTACGACACATCATCAACTCGAGTAGCAAAGACATTTCGTCAAAACCGTAGTACTTTTCATACATTATGACACATCTTTCTCTTATGTATAAATTAACTGAAAGTATTTTAGTAAGTACTCAGTAAATTTAACTTTATGCGCAATTGAATTTAATAAAAAAAATATATATTTTTCATATGAAGGAGAAAAATGGTGTTTCACAAATTGGCGCGTAAAATCAAGAAAAATATTTTTTTCATCGAATCAAACATTAAGAGATTCTACTTGCTTTCGATCTTAATCATTGGGCAAATGTTTAAAATTCTTACATCACCTAACACGTCTTATCGGGACATGAAAAGAAAGAAGCAACGCGCTATCCGCTCGCGATGTCATTAACCCTTGCGGATTTGTCGTATACACGTCTGACCCATACCCGGTTGGTCAATGAAGCATTATATCCGTTTTGCAGAGAGAACTCCGATGCGGTAATGAAAACCCGTCGAACTGCCGCGTCCCGGAAACTCCCAATCGATACGCGAAGAGCCCGGAATCAAAATAGTGCAAAAAATCCTCCTTACAAAAGTAGAATAAGTGCAGTCTGTATTTTTCTCTTATCGAAGAAAATTTCTATCTCGGGAAAGTGTTTTTAGAAACCGTAGAAAAGTTTTAAAAGCTTGCTTCCGGATGTTGTATTTTTCGTAATGCATCATTTATTATCTCGCAGAATCGAAAAATCATAAAATCATTTATTTTACATTTTCAAAACTATTACTTTTCACATTTTTCACGAACAAAATATAAAAGAGAAATAATTTCGCATAAAGTCGCACAGTATTTTTTATCTTTACCATAAAAACGCTTCACCTTTCATATTTAAAGTAATACAATTCCAGTTTAGTTCTCATGCTATTTAAGTTTTTTTCATGCTCCAATCTCTCTGCTTTTAAAAAATTAAAAAATAGAACAAGAAAAGTCTCTCGTAGTAAAGAGACTCATTTAACGCTATGACTGTCTCGCTCTAATTTTTCATCGACATGGGGGTGTTACAGAGTAAGCGTTACACAAACAAACCTCCCAATTAAGCCACTCGGTACTAGACGCGAAATGTAAATAACTCTCACCCGCCACACAACTTTTGCAAGCTGAGATTTCACATAACATACATACGTGTCAAATCCGGGTTGTTCGCGCGTCTAAGAATCACGTTCGCGATAATGAACGTGTCGGAAATGCTAACGATAAAACACAAAACGACGGAAATGTGTGCATTCTGTGTAAACATCGTTTTCTCTTTTATTTTTTTCCTATCGGCAAACTCGTTAACATCGGCAAAAATTGATCCCGCGAGAGATGAGAAGTTTTCCAAAGTAAACTCTCTTTCCGTCTTGAGACTAGAGAAGAAACTTGGAGAAGGAAACTGAGAGAATTTCCGAATTCTATTTAAAAATCAGAAAATGCACACACATCTCTTCTGATCTTGGGTACGAAAATATTGACGCACAAAAACAGCTGCGCCCGTCCTTGCACGAATTTAAAAGCGATATATCGCGTTTGAGACATCAGTTGTCAACGAATGATCGATCGTGCCACTTTGATGTACATCGATTTATTTTCGAAAGAACATCTCTGTTTTTTTTTTTTTTTCCCTAATGCGTGATCTCTCTTGTGTCAATGAATGAAATCAGCGTTCGGAAGCACCGAAAGGTGTATAACTTCAGCGTTCAAAAATAAAACTTGTTCGGGAAATAGAAAGTGATTCAATATAATGCGGAAGAAAATGTTCTTCCTGACCTCCGATATTCGACTCTGACATTCGCAACGCGTTTCGCGCGCGCAGAGAAACCGTAGATTTGACTTCGTGCGGGAAGATCGTGAAGTGAGCGAGCAAGCGACCGCATAACATCAGCGCGGCCGATCGAAACGTCCCGCGTCATTAGCGAACCGACCGATGACGGCCGCGGCCGATGAAAGCGCCGGTTCGCATCTCATTAGCAATAATCGAAAAGCTTGCACGATTTGACGGACGTCGTCACGGCGTAAATAGCGGGTGAAAAAACGCTAATAAAAATCGTTTCCTCGTGCGAAAATACAGGCCAAAAAAAGATGCAAACTTTATGCGTCTTCGTGCTCGCACTTCCGTTTGTATTCCGCTCGCGCGTGAAACAAATGACATATCGGAGTGACGTTCGAAAATCGAACGCGCACGAGGTGGACTCTTCGCAGATCGAAGGCACTTTGCGCGCTGCGAATCGCGCTGCGAACGAGAGCGAAGAGAGTGCGGAGGGGAGAAAGAAAACAACAAAAAAGTGTTTACTCATTTCCTCGCGGCGGTGGCTGTGGACTCTCCTCCTCGTCGCTCGGCTCCGCGCTGTTAGATGAATCGGGTCCTCTCGTTGCGAAAGCACAGCCTGATACGCGTTTCTCGAGTCCGAAACTTCTCTCTTCGCGCGAGAAACGGACCGGTTGGCAGATCGCTCGACGGTCTCCTGGTGATCGGTGCGCGCACGTACACACTCCGATTTTGATACGTGTCCGTGAGAATGTGCGTGCGTACGCGTGAAGCGCGTGGCGATAAATCAAATGGTAACGATCGGCGCGACGAATTTACGGAAGCTAATCGCAGTGTATATACGTATCTCTCTCAGCCTCGCATGTCTCTCCGCGCGGGCAGCTGCCGCCACTGACAAGTGTCACTGGCACGTATACGCGGATCGAAATTGACGGTATCAACACGCAAGACGTAACAACAAACCCGCTCCACCCGATGGTCCCGACACGACTGAGCGCGCGCGCTCCGCGCTGGTAAACAGCGCACGCATGCGCGCGTTTTCCTCTCCCCCTGCGCACGTTTGTTCTGTTGGTCACTGCGCGCGCAACTATATCGGTATGACTTGACACTTTAACCTTCAGTCGCAGCGAAACGTGAGAATATGGTTGCTCGATTGATTTCGTATCATCAATCGGTATAATAGTTAACGCTGATAAGGATAAAATGGCGTTCGGTAGTGTGTTTATCATCAATTGGTATATTATTGTCGACAAGGTTACCGGCTCACCGACCAGTTCTTCTGACGACGATCGAGGAGGGAAAGTTATTCGTTTTCAACGTGTGCCGTTTTACTCGAGCAGCCGACGAGTCCTCACAATTTGAAATATTTCCGCAAGTCATCTGCCGAAACTCCAGAAGACGCCAAACCAGCACGTAAGTGTTCTCTATCGAATTTCCGATTACAACATCACATATCAACAATTTTTATTTAATTTCGATTTATTTAACATACAAGAGCTATTTGTGTCAACATTGCGCATCCAATATGTATAGCTGTATTTTATTGACGTATATATATATATTATATATGCATTTATATATACAATAGACTTTCGATATAAGAAATATCGAAGGAGATTGCCGAAAAAATCGTAAAAGTCAATCGAAATGCCCTTTTCAATAGCGGTGTGCGCGCTCACACACATGCGCACTGACAATATCACTGTCGCGCCGTTAGATCTGAGCTAAACAAACTCTAAAAATACAATCCCATAGCACATGTTTTTCATGTAACGCGTAATAAACTGCGACGTTTGATATTAGAGTTTGGAATATACGTGAGAATAGAAAGATATGATTTGTTACGCGAAAAATACGCTGCAATGGGATCGCAACCTTGACTTCGCATTGCAACGTGGAACGGGACACAACTAAAAACAACTTGTTTGTGAGAATACATTTAAAAGAAAAACTCTTGTATTTAAATGTTCTTATATCGAGAGTCTAGTGTAAGTAAATCTAAATGACACTGATATGATCACGTTACAAGGAATTTGTACAAAGAGCGCACAAGTACAACACTACTCGATTTGTTCGTAACTGCATTCAAAAGAACCGGTCGTAATTTTTAATCTTCGATTCGTGACTGTAAATCTCTTCATCTACATTCTATAATATATATCAATAATAATCTTTTTCTCATCTTGTATATATACGTATACAGGTGACTGCAAAAAATGTATATGAGTAGCACTATCGAATTGTTCCTTCAAAAATTGTTTAACAAAAAAAGACTGATAGTTATATTCCAAAAGAACAATTAGTAGTATTTTTGAAGTTTGCCACGAATTTTAAAAATATTTCGGCGTCACAAATTTTGAAACATAAAACGTTTATTATAAATTGTTTCTAAGAGGGATCTCGAGTCTACATTTCAACGTTATATACAGTATATATAATTTTATGTATTTAGATAATTAAATATATTCTCTCTAAATTTTTGCTACTCTATAGATTTTTCCCAGAACACCCTATACATTAGGCTTTGTTGGGGAGATATCTAGCGCGGGATATAAAATATGTTCCCATCGTACACTCCGTATGATGTGTGTGTTTTATATATAAGTTACAAATTCTCTATAAACACGTATTTCAAGGTTTCTTTTTAAAGGGTACTTCACTTTTGTCTCGACGATATTAAATTACAATTGTGACTTCGTTTTAAGCGGCAGGTTTTATATCGATAGTATCGATTCACACGTCGAACGTGACATTCGTATTTCTTCCAATTTCTCGTCGCGATTCGACTCGCTTTTTGTAGGTGACACACAAAAAAAAAAAAAAACCATCACGCGACGTTTAATCTGCTCTTCTCTCTAACGCGATTGATTAAATGGCGTGGTTATTTACCACCGGGAAGTCAGGGATAAATCGAATACGCTGGACCGGCATCGCACAATAATAGATCACAAATTCTGTGGGCGTCATACGATACAAAGTTACTTTGGAAGATCACAAATTTATTTTTTTTATTTTTTTTTGTGGTTTTTTTTTGCAAAGCGCAGACAATTGTCCAATTCCCGTTTATCACAAATTTTATTGTATGCGTCATTCTCTGCTTGAGTTCGTCACTAAGAACCGACTGTATCTGCGTGTGCTAAATTGTTATTACTTAATTGTTATCGTTATCATTAATCATTATTGTTACTGCTGACGTTATTATTTTACTGTTAACAAACATTTTAATAACAACGGAAAAAAATGCTTTTCTTATAAGTATATATATATGTATATATATACTCTCTATTCGTGTTTTTTATCTCGTCAATATACTACATATATATATATATTGTCTCCGTAGTACATACACACGTGCGAAATACAGCCTGCGGTTTATAGACAATAAACGTATGCGCACACGTTTGCACGTGCATATTAGATGTGTATAAATAAGTCTAATCTAGGCTACACATGGTTATACATACGAGATATATATATATATAAGATGAGTCACATTGAAAAAATATATGTATGTGTTTTAATCAGGGAGGAAGAAGACGCGCGAGAGCTACGTGCGTATGTGTTGTATAAGCACATGGATATGTATTGTTCATTCGGGATGAGGGGGGACCGAGATTGTTCGACTGTGCAAAGACATTCTTGATACATCTTTCTCTCTCTCTCTCTCTCTCTCTCTTTCATTCGAGTATGTAATTCGCGAATCTTACACACACTTACATTTTCCTCGCATACTCGTCAGATCGACGATTTTCGTTCGTTCTCATCCGCCTCCAGCCTTATTTACCATCTTTCTTTTGTTTTCTCGTCTCAATTCACATGCGCTTTTAGTATACTACATCATGTTTTTACTAACGTGTTGCTGCCGTACGCTCCATCGCAGCACGAAATATTTACGAGCAAGACAAGTGCGTCTACGTCTTAAGCGTGCTGTTAGTTAGCACCCAAAAGTAAGTTTAGGTTCACTACCCCGAGAATTCGCAAGCCGCCGGAGTACGAAACTTCCGGACGCGTATGTACAAGCAATCGAGAAGTTACGGAACGTATTTATATATCGTGATCCGCGCACCGGGATCTTTGTCGCTCGCATCACGTCGAGTATATAAATCTTAAAGTAATGATCGCGTTATTTTAGCTTTTTTTTCTCGAATAAACTGAAGAGATTTTTTCTGCGTCGTTTTCCCCGTTTCTTTTAATCTAAACTATATTTGTTGTTTACGATATATGTATGTACACACGTATGTATTTCTTTCTATCTTCGCATGATAGGGTCATATTCATCCTGCGACAACACAATTAGGAATTCTTTTCGGATATATAAATATTACACACTTAATATAAATGTAGATATATTAATCGTAAAAGAGGGTAAAATATATAGGAACAATCTAATAACACAGTTGTTAACACTAGCCTATGGTTGAGTCTATAAACTCGCTTGTTCTCAAAAATTTAACCGCGATTCGAAGCGGTTCGAAATAAGCTTAAATAAGATAAATTAAGAGTACGAAAAGAAAGCAACAATAAAAAAAAAAAAAAAAAAAAAAAAAAAAAAAATACAAAATAATGTGTCGTGAGATGCGAAACAAAATTTTGATAACACAAGAATAATAAATAACAGGCAAAAATACATATTATTATTTTGCTTAAGAAGTATTCAACAGCTTCCGATCGCTACGATTTTTAAATTACATCCACATGAAAAACAGAAACCAATACTTTTTTTGCCTCATATAAACGCTCATTAATATAATGCGTGATAATAATAATGGTCCAGAGATCAAGAGAAACTAATACTACAGTGTGTGAATACCTGTCTCTTTTACATTTTTTTTTAGTTTTTATTTTTTTTTATTTAAGTTGTAGAATCCTAGAATGCGTATGCGTGAGTTAACATTAATACATTTATACCTTATAGTAATAATTAATCGTAATTATACACGCACGCGCGCGTTAAGCTTTTAGTTTATAATTTACAAAGTAGACAGAGCGTGTCATATTAAGTTAAGGGATTCAAGAAGAATCAGCAATGTGTGTTATGAGTTTGGTGCGAATTGGAGCGTTTCTTCCACTTTTCTCTTTCTGTTGCTTTTCTCTTTTTCTAAACTTCACAGTCACTGTCACACATTTACATATAATACTGAATCTACGTAAGGTATTTTCAGCCGAACCCAAAGAGAGATATCTCCGCGTTGCACAGCATCGTGCGCAGCATTTGCTTCTCAACTTCTGCCGGTATTCGCTTTATCCTTGAAGTAGCGTGATATTAATGTCTATTTTAACGCGCAAATGCCTGATCATGAATGTTCCTCATTTATGAAGCTATTGACGAGCTATAAATCATGTGCTGCTATTAACTCTTAACGGCGTCTTTTCATTCTCTCTTCTCTCTCTCTCTCTCTCTCTCTCTCTCTCTCTCTCTCTCTCTCTCTCTCTCTCTCTCTCTCTTTTTCTTACCATTTGAATACGAATAATTCAATATACAAACACCTCCTCCTAGGATTATTGATATCGTATGTATTGACAATACCAGTAATTCTCGGAGTGCCCGTAATGACGGGTATTCTGTTAATAAAAATCTCGTATGTTTTTTTTTTTTTTTATACAAGTAGTTTAGAAGCTTTAAAATTTTTTATACAGTCAGAAGCGTGTCTACGGAATTTCTCTGCTTATGAACAAGTGTAATTTACAAATAATAGATCCACCGTTTAAGAGTTAATATGCACGCTGTTACATAATCGCGGACATTGTGTAATTTTTGAATCGCCGTTGGATCTTTAGATCCGCGCGATCGCGTATAAAATAGTCCCGACAATTCGCGTTTGTCTTTGCACACGATTCGATATATAATATATATATATGTATATATAATCGCTCTCTTTGGGGGATCAACAGTCTTTTATAAATTCGCGACCTTCTTAGTTTGATGCACCGGAGTGTCGTACATGGGCACGCACTTGTAATATTGCGCCGGATACGACGCGTACGACGTTTCCGAGGGTGACAAACGTCCACGGAATCGGCTACGCACGATGTGAATTATCAGCAACAGGCACAGTAGCGCAAGTACGACGATTAACGTAATTGGCACTGTACCCCAACCCCGACTGGTAATTTGATTGATCGCATCGTTTTCCTTGTTAACCTGAAACAAATGTGACAGCGACGAGTTTTAAATTACCTTGTTCCAACAGATTTCATCTTCTAAATGTATACTTGATAATTTAATTACAACGTATATATATTATTCGGAGTATAATGCTCGAAGTTATTTTAAAAACATGAGAAAAGATTAAAGGCGTACACATTATAGTACGTCACAAAGTATATTAAAAAAAAAAATCAATCGTGTAAGAACTCACCGTGACAGGACACACAGGGCAGCAAACGCCCGGTTTCGGTGGCAATGGATTATCGCAAGCAACTGAGCAGATGGTTTCCTTGCAATTAAGCCGCCCGCCAAGCTCGCAAGTGCATGTGGTGCAGCTGTTCGGATGCCAAGTCGATCCCTCCGGACGCGTCTCGTTCAAATGATCCGTGCACGAAGCTCGACAGCGGCATATCTGCAAAAAAAAAAAATTGCGCGAATATTCGTAATTTCTAAACGCGCATAAGAGAAACACGCTAAAGTTTCTTAGTCTCGTCTCTTGTTCTGTTTGTTCTCATTTGTTTTGTTTCTCCGTATATTCTGTGAGTACTACGCAAATGTTGTACTTACGGAGCAGCCGCGTTTGTTCGTCTTGTATCCGTAGCTGCATCTCTTTCTGCACCCGAGCAGCGGCGGGCAGCTGATGGCGGGCGGCTTGCACTCGCAGAGGGTGCAGTCGTTCTCATCCATGGCGAGACCCTGTTCGCAGTGCAGACTGCAGACGAGCTTGGGGCAGACCCTTTTGTCGTCCAGCGAGCTCTCGTTTGCCGCGGGATAATGCGGCGGCGTCTGACAGGCGCACACTGAGCAACCATCCTCGTCCTTAACGAGGTCGCAGTTCAGTCCGCAGTCCGGCAGATCCGGACAAACTTTGTAATCTTCCGGCTATGGGAGACAAGAGTCGTCAGTTTTGCGAGATATACAGAAGCTGGTCGCGGCGACGTTGCTGCGAGGCGAGAACACCGGAATTTCTCTTATCCGAGAACTTTGTCGCGATACCTCTGAGAAGAAACCTCCTCCCGCGCTACGTTTCCGAGATAAGAGAAACTATGTGTTCCCGCCTCCAGCCAGGTCACGGTTGGAGGAAATCCAAGCAACATGATGCCGTGAACGTTTACGTTTAGCTTGACAGTGAACGCTTGACGGTGGACGAGAAATACGTATACTGCCGAGGAGACTGCATTGTCATTGTAGCACATAATCGTCAGTCAATCCGGAGCAGTTCTTGTATCGCTCGCATCGCACTGTATTTGTGCTGTGTCATTTTGAATGTTATTTACATGTAATTCTAAGACTCCTTTTCAGAGCCAGATTGTATCTCAGATACACGAATACTGATTGAATGTCAAATCAATGCAATCTTCTAATCTCTCTTGTATTTATATTAGTTTTAACCACGCTTAAATAACAGTCCACGTGGTTTACTGTCAAGTCTGATCGAACTAAGTCTTATCTACTAGTTCCTTCGCATTTTCTTACCATATCGTCGACGCACTCGCAAATAGGACAATTATCCTCATCCGTGCGGAAGCCGTGGAAACACTTCATCTTGCAGTCGTCCAGGGGTCTGCAATTGTCGCCGGGACGCTGATCGAAGGTGCTGTTCGTCGGTGGTGGACAGTGAGGACAGCACTCGCCAGGATCGGGCGGTATCGCGTTCTCGCAGGACTTGCACATGGTCATCTGGCAGGACGCGGTCCCGTCCTCGTTGCAGACGCAAGTGATGCAGTCATTCTGTTTCCATTCTTCGCCAAGTTTTCTCGAGACGCCTTCGTGAATACAGTTCTGCGGCTTCTCCTCCGGTTTCGCCCAAGAGATCGGGTCTAGAAACAGAAAATAAAACGGAAGCTAGGTAAAAAGTGTCACTGCGTTTAAAGTATAAACGTAACGCGTATGATTCACTCTTGATAAAAAAAATAATAATATAAATGTAAAATTATTATCTTCGCACCATGATTACGTAAGTCCGTTATTAAATCATTGCGATGTTATTTCTTTGTTACATATTCGTTCCGCCGAGATTCGCGCGATAAAGCTAAAAGGTACAAGAAAACATTTTCCGAAAACAGCTTATAAATAACTCACGGCATTACTGCCGGAAAGCGCCTCTAACCCAAATATGGTAGCTTCGCGAACGAAGAAAACTTGGGCGTTCGCCTAGGAAAAGTTTGCGAACTCTTGCATAAAATTGTTGCAACGCCGAATTTTTCGACGTCGAAACCGCGCGAGATTTCGCTTGTTTCGAGCGAAAAATCGCACAAAGCGCGATAACGATTTTAACGAGTCACGCACGCCCACCGCAATCTTGAGGGACAAATTTCACCTTGAAACCGCCGCCGCGTTATTAGACGAGGTGGTCGTTAATTATGCACATGAAATTACGGGCGCGTATAATAGAGCGGCCGTTTACGCGCCTTCTCTTCGACGACGATCAAGTCATTTATTCGGTGATTTTCCAGCGGCGACAAGCGCTCAGACACGGTAATCATCAAAGCGACGGAAATTGCAGAATCTCATAAAGATTTGCATCCTCGCTTAATATTCATAGTCTCATCCTCGAAGCACGCATCTCTCGGAAGCCTGTCTGCGATCGGCATTCGCGCCTCTCGGTCGTGAATATAACTCGCGAAAATCTGATTATCCGCGACATTATTTTGTTACGCGAGCGACAACCGGAGGGGGATCGTATCGCTGCCGTTAAAGCTGTCGAGCGAGATTTTTGACGTAAAATCCCACGATTAAGCTCCGGGACGATGACTCTGCTCTATTCACGCGAGGCGTCGTGCATCGCTCAGAGCGCTTTTATTTATGCGCTCTACTCTTGCGCGCTCCTCTCTTTCTCTTCCTCTCTCCCTCTTTACACAGAGCCGAGTACCTGTACATGAAATTTACATGCTCAAGTACACTCCAGCCGGATAGTAAACTCTTGAACGCTGATCTTTTCTGCATGAGATAGCGTTGCACACGTGTTAGTTTTCATTCAAATCGTCACGTCGGCGAATTTCTGATACGAAACTAACTTCGAAACATCGCGTTAAAGTACTATTTACGTTACGATCAACATGTACATTGTTTCTTTTCTTTATTTTTCTCTTTTCGCGCGATTTATATTTACCAGTAGCGCTGCAAAAACCTAAAAGCGTTGTCTTTCAACTTTCCTTTCATCCATTTGTACGTGTCAGGCGCTTCGACTTACGGTTATTACCGCGTTTCGGTTTTTTAGGTGGCGATTTTAGCGCGCGTTGGGAAGACTCTTCTCTCCGCATCGCGAAGGAAACATGTGGGTCAGGCGGTCGCGCCGGATATATGGACGTGCGCGATCCATCCCGAGCCGTCTCATTTACGAGCGTTCATTCATAACGTCTCCCGAACTTTAAAGTGACGCATTCCCGTGAAAAATCGGCGCGGTATAACGACGAAGCAAAAACAATTTTCGGGAGTCTCGGCTGACGCGCGGCCGCTCATAGCCTCCATTATTCCCTTGTCGTGGGAGCAACGTACAAACATACGTTCGCGCTGAAAGAGAAAAAATTCGCGGGAATTTTTTTCGTCGTATATGAGGGAGAGAATACGCACCGGACTGGTCTCGCGCGTAATAGGTTTTCACGTATATAGTCTATCATCGCCTGGAAAAAAAGCTGAATTCGCGACTTTTTGTAAGAAACACAAAGGAAGGTGTGCACGTGTGTGTGTGTGTTCCTTTATCTTTTGTGGAACATTTTTTTTTTGGGGGGAGAGTATTTTTTGTTTTTATTTTGTTTCATTATTCGAGATGTTTCATTACTCTTTGTAACCTGCGCCGCGACCGAAGGAAACGGGCTCGATATCGACGGCCCAAATTGAGGGCAATAATAAGAGCGCTTTGTAAGAAATATTAAAGGTCTAATCTTAGCAGCGAGGACGCGGAGGATGAAAGTCCGTCCCGAGGACCGAGGGCGATATAAAAAGAAAGAAAAATCTCTCACGAGACGTAAAAAGCGAAATACTCTCTTCACAATACGCATCGAAAACTTTACTAGGAAAGAATTGCGAAAATTGAATCGATATTATTTACGGAAAAATTTGACGAAAAATAATAAATTACCTGGATACAGAAACACAATATGTGACGAATCAATCGGAAATTTCGTTATCAGTTTCCATTAGGACGACAAATCGATCGCGAAGTAATTATTTTTGCAATTAACACGGTTAAGTACACTTTTATGCAAAACCGTGAGAGGGAGGACAATTCTCTCAACAAATTAATTTGGTTGCGTCGCTATTTACCGCGGTGCGGAAAGGTATCAGGGTTTACGTCAATATTTATTATCGCGTGTACTTTTCGACAAAAGCGTATTAATTAAACGAGGCATCAAGCGTGTTCGCGTGACCGATAACGCACGCTATGGGCTAATGAATATTGTTAACAACGCAGAACGTTGTTTAACTGTCGCGTAGCTGTTTAAACACCGTTCCATGCGATACGCGACCAAAGTGAATTTACCGTATGATGTAAAACGATATTTAATTACCTAATCTAATAGGTTGAAAGAGAATCAGAACGATATCAGAGAGCTATTTGGTGAGCCACAATGTATTCAAATGTGCTGAAATGTACAATTATATTTTATTCGGTGATGTAATTAAGCGTTGCAATTAGTTCAGTGTCATATTAAGAGAAGGTGGATTGTCAAATCGATGTTTCGTCCAAAAATTTCGTCCAAAAATAATCGAGCGAAACAGATCAATATTTGTGGGAAAGAACCAGAAAAAGACTATTCGCGGTAATAATGTTTCCAGTGTAATGATTTGTAACTGTCCGTGAGCGCGTGTGTTTGCACAGTTGAAACGTTATTAAATTTTAAAAACAGACACAGGGCGCTATTAAATTTCAACGTAGAAAACGCGAACGCGCAAGAGAGTCCGCTCGCGATTTCGCGAGATAAGAATGACTTCATTAAAATTCAACAGGTAGATCGAAAGTTCTCTCTCTCTCTCTTTCTCCCTATGCAGCGAGGGCGGTAAGTGTAACTTTAAACGTCGTAACTTAAAAACCGCCGCTCGCTGCTCGGTGAAATATTGCATCTGAGCATTATCTCTGCTTACAATCACAACCGGAATACTTATAATGCCGCTAATTCGTCGGTAATCGTAGATTTCGAGACAAATTTAGAAAAATTAACGCTTCGGTCTGTAAAAACAAAACTATTTTAGTCACATGTTTGATTCGTAAAACTTGCACGAAAGTTCGTATAGTAGTCCCTGCTTATTTGGCACCTGTAATCAACGAAGACAGGATTCGTATTATTGCCGAATTAAAAGTTACGCTCTGCATCGTAACTAAACTCGCTGAAACCTGGAGAATCGCACATCGGATTTTGTACGACGAGGAGTGATTTTCGTTCCCAACACATTTCGCTTTCAAGACCTCGTTATTCCCGTCACATAATTTAACGTTCTCACGATTTCTCTCTCTTTCTCTTGCTGTGATATCACTACATGTATTTACGTCCGCAGGAAACGCGTTGATTACATGATGTAACAGGAAACAGTCTTTCGTTCCGATACCAAAAGTATATGTATGTACATCGAAGCTACAAACCCGGCGAACCAGACTCGCCTCAGATTGCAATTCGAACATCCGGAGTAGAGAGAGAAAGAGAGAGAGAGAGAGAGGAGGGAAGAGGAAAGGAGAAAGGAGATCCCCGAGAGATATCGATTCGACATATACGACGTATTCCGCAGTGTTCCTATCGCCTGACAGGAGCCAGCCTTCGATTACGACCTTTCGTAATTACCTGAGGGCCTGCAGTCGTGGAGGGGGCAACAGCTACCGGGTGTCTCGGGCTTGGCCGCCCGCACCTCGACCGGCCGTTGACCAGGTCGGCACTTGGGCGGCGGACACGTCGGGACGCACTTGCAGATGCCATCGTCCGTCAGGACGCTGTCCTCAGGACAGGACGACTCGACCCGGTGATGGTGATCTGCAGAACCGATGCGATTGGACACCGTGAACTTGCGTTTATCGTGTCAGAGTAACCGCACGCAGTACAATGCACTTCGTTTCTCGTGCGCTGTACTACTTATTTTTAAATGGCATTTCATTTAAAGCACTCGATTTAATCACTCAACAAGTGATAGAAAATCAGAGTTGGTTTTTTTTTTTAGAGAGAATTAATATCTTATTATAAATATTTTTCAGCCGAGAATTTTTATTTAGCTCTCGCTAGTTAAGCATCGCGGAGCGCGTTCTCTTGCAAAATTCAGAACGTTCAATTTCGTCCAAAATCAACATTATCACTAATTTAACATATCTGAATGGTTCAGCGCGGTTTAATAAAAGGGAAGAGCGCGATAATATAACACAACCACCATCACCGTCGTATCATTTTCTCGGTTCAGTAACAGCCCGAATTTGTGTTCGCGCGCGCGAGCGCGCACGGCCATTCATTACGCTCGGCAAACACTATTTTCCGCGAAAATGCGGTCCCATTTATGGATTCTATTACCTGAGGGAACGCAGGTGTAGCGCGGGCAGCAGTTGCCAGGAATCCTAAAAAACGTTTCTTTCACCAGCGCCGGCCGTTGACCCGGTCGACACTTGGGAGGTGGACAATCCGCGCATTTGCAATTGCCTTTCTCGTCTGGCACGCTGTCCTGTGAGCAACCCTCGGCATCTGGAAATAGAAAAATCACCCGCGAGATTAACAGTCAGTATGGCAGAATTCGCTCAGAGATGGTCGGGTGATATGTCCCGACGGGGAAAGAGAGAGAGGGAGGGAAATGACTCCGTTTAGAACGCTCTCTCCCCGATATTTCTTTCGGTTGGTGAATGGCGCCAGACTTTTTGGTGAAACGCGCACGAAATTGCGCTCAGGATTTTATCCGACCCGCATTTCATTATCAATAGCGTTACATCGCGGCAATTTGCTGTCGTACAGAAAGTAAAACCAAAGAATTACGGTCATTACTCACGTACGTTCTTCGTGCTCGATTTGTCTACGGTAAATTTAAGTAGTGTCTTTAGTGGGAACGTCACGCGACACTAATAGTTCTTCAATTCTGAGACATCCTGCGCGTGTTCCCAAGAGGATTATCTCAAGCATCTACTACTCTGGATTTCGACTCGCTGAATTATTAACACGTTCGTCATATCAGTCGAGAGGCGTTTCAAGGAAATATGTGTGTCATTAGGGAGTGAAGATTAATTCGCATTAGATGACGTTTGATTTCTATTGAACTGTTGCTTCGAACGCGAGGAATAGCGCAGTTTATTCTTTTTCCGCTCAAAATATAATATAACGATAGCAATTTCTTGGAAATAAATTTTGCACGCTGCCTCTCACAGAGTCCGCCGCCATAATGAATCTTTTAAGTCTCTCCTCATTAATAACCCGACAGGAAACGCTCTATAATTATGTTGATATATACGACGCGCGAGTATGTGTGTGCGCGTGCGTGCGCGCATCTTTATGAAAAAGAGACGTCTGCCGCGGACAAACGCGTTGTACGGTATTTTGTGACATTAATATAAATTTCCAAATGAGAGTATGGACAAGATACATTCTTGTCAGTCGTCGCGGCGAGGATCGATCATTTTTTTCAACGGATTATTCCGATTTCGCCGACTCTGAAGATGCACCGCGGTCTTGTGCGTTTGTGAAAATCCGTCGAAACACGAGAAAAACGACGGGTTTGACGGATGTCAAACCAGAAACCTCGAAGGTGTAGTGCGACAAAAAAAAACTATAGAATAAAAGGAACGAAAAGCGAAATAAAGAGATCGCATATTCAGTTACGCGCGTCGACGAGCATGGCATATACTTTAGGCGAATATATAGAAGCGAATATTACACACGTGTGAAAGTCCCGTACAGTTCGCACACTGTATTATTTTCTACCGTCATTTGCAACCACGACGGTCGCGCTAGTGTGTGTGTCCTCGCTACTTGTCTTTTACGCAGAAGCCAGACACAAAGGTTTTAAAGACGTAATAAAGATAGATATGAGGCTTGGTATTCAGAAATGATTACTGGATGGTCGTAAATTCTCGGGAGTCTATCGAGTTACGCAATGCTCGTAACATGAATCATCGCTGTGTTTTATGTGTAGAAAATATCTTTGTGCCTGTGTATGAAAATCGTTCCCTTCGCGGACTGCACTTCTGAGGATGAGCTCGAAAATGAAGCATTACGTTAACAAAATTAATTGTATTTACTTGAATTCCACTAATTCTAAGATTCTTAATGATTTTCATAGAATTCGTTTAACAAATGCAATAATTGTCTGGTACATTGTTGCTGCTGTATTAAATTCTCTTTGAGGAATTTTGAAAAAAGAGTTTTCAATTTTTTGCTCACGTGTATTATATATTGCTCACATATTTGTGCGCTATACAAAACTTTATTATTGATTCTACGATTAGGTATCACGACACCGCGATAAAGAACATTGCGGGGATATATAACCGCGAGCGACATCGGGATCTCTCAAAGCTACGTGATATCGCAAGGAAAACCCAGATGTGGAAGAAATACATCGGGGAGAGAAGAAAAAGTTTAAACTTGCCCTTTGTACAATACCGGGGAAACGGAGTTTGTATATCCGCGCAGAGAGAGAGAGAGAGACAGTTTCTTCTTGGCGCGCAACGTTAAAGAAAACGAAATATTCGATATCCAGAAATTTTTGAAATCACGCACTTGTAAACGAAAACGTGAAAAGAATCTCTCGCGAGTCAAAATGCGATCTCGCGAAGAAGGAACCGAAAGTTCATTCTCAATGAAATGCGGCAACACAAAAGTTTCAGATTTTGTAGATTTGATAGAGAGAGAGAGAGAGAGAGAGAGAGAAAGAGAGAGAGAGAGAGAGAACTCGTCTAGAAATTGTGTGAAAGGGGCGCTGCAATATAAAAGATGAAAGAACTACTTTTATAATTAAAAGTTCGCTTTTTGCGATTCAGGAAAAAAAGAAATACTACTCGTAACTTTGTTTGCGTGAAGTACATAGCCTAATGGAGTTTAATCCTCGTCAAAGTTGCATATCAAACATCTCGTTCCGCACAGTTCTCGCACAGTTTTATAAAGCGCGTGGTACGTCGCAGAAGAAGAGGATAGGCATTTCAACCTTTGTGAGAGCCGCCCCGTTTTGACGTTGCTTTTTTTTTAACTCGAAAGCAAAGTCTTTACCGGCGCCCCTATCGTGCACGCACGCACATACACATGTGCCAAGAGGATCCGTCAAAATCGGGCCGGTCGCGGCCGATGATTCTCGTGGATGAGTCTGCACATCTTCCGGATTCCGTTCTTCTGTTGCGCGACCGACTACCGAGAGAAGAGGAGAATGATCGACGAGAGGGAACATCGAGAGGGAACACGCACCGTGTGCTCACAATGTACGGCGCACTTCGTGTCACGACCGGTCCGTCTGTCCGTTCATCCGTTCGTTTCGTTCCTTGCATTTCGGCCACGAACATGACAGAAACGAGGGAGATACGATCTTCCTCTTTCTCTCGTCGGTGCAGCTCACGCAGTTTCTTTGTGTCCGTATCTTTTGCAATTTCTCGCTGGCGATTTCGGGGCCGGATAAGTTTCGTGCTCGTTACCGCCGCAGTGCGAGAAACGGACGAAGGAGAGGAGAAAAACACGCTTTTCGACGTCTTTCTCTGCTCTCGGCGTGACTGAAAGGTACGTCGGTCAAAGGTTATACCGCGGCGAGTCCTTTAAAACCGGAAGGGCTAAGGAACCCCCCTTTTCTTTCTCCCTTTTCTTTTGCCGCGCACGGAGAGAACCAAGCGCGATATCCCCTTCGGCGATCAGAGCGCGATATCCGGTGGATTTTATTACTCTTCGTCTCTGAAATCACGGGTTCCGAGGTTTCAGCGCGGTCCAGTTGCTTAAAGTCGTCTTGGAAAAGGTCCAGATTTTACGTTCCCTTTTATTCCCGGATTTTACCTACGTGTTTGAATTTTATAGCTGCTTTTCTACTGGTTTAGGATAAAAAGTAATTAAAATGTAATTAGCGAGTGTTATAAAATTTCTGACACATAAAAGCAAAAAGTTTTTACAAAAGAATGTAAGAAGAAAATGTGAAATCTTAACTAAATTAAATTAAATGTTGTTTGATTATATAATTATTTTGCTTTTCACAGGCGCGCCTATAAAACAGGTTAATGTAGCAAAGCTTTTATCGATTAAACTCCTGCGTCATTACAATATATATTACAGAATATTCTGAAATTTAAACAATAATTTTTCGATATACATTAATTCTTCATATATTTCGTGTATTTTATTGTTAAAGAAAAAATAGACAACAAATTGTAGATCAACAAAATAAAATGATGAAGGTTGCTCTAAAGATATTCCCTGTAATTTAATAGGAAAAACATAGTTTATTTCAGATCGGAATCGAAACTCGTAAACTTCCGGAAAATATAATCAAAATTTTGAGCATCCATAAGATCGAAGCTCGCTGGCAATTTGAAAGGGTCGAAGCGCGCGATAGCATGGGTAACTTTCTTCCCGTCTTTACCTCTTGCCATAACTTCTCTCATTTTTTTCGTGATTCTTCGCCCGCGGGATCGATCGGTGTTTTCTTATCTGTCCCTCTTCCCGTGCTTTAGGCGCTCGTTCTTATACAGGTAGGGCACAAGTAAATCGACGCGAATCGCGCCGTAAAGATATTCGGATAAACTTGGAATTATTCGGAAGAAATTAACTTTAAAAGTTGAAGAGATAAGACGCGCGAGATGGCAGAGGCGGGCGAAAATTAGCCGAGGCACGATTTTTGGGAGAGAATCGCGACTTCGATCGACACGTAAGTTGATTTATTTCAGCGACGTGTACGCTAGCGATCAAAAATTCGCGGGGAATAGACGCGGGGGGAGTTTAAGGGCAAGAGAAATGGTTTCGCGTCTATTGCGCGAGTTTTTGATCGCTAGTGTACACGCCGGCTATGTATACAGCTCTTTGCGAAATCGCGAATGTGAATGAAAAGAGGAAAGTGAGTAATTTCCTGCGAAAAATAACATCGTGCGATAGCCACGAATTGACCAGGCGTCAGAAAAAGGAAATTCTGATTGCCACCCTCGGTTTCTTTGACAGTGACAGATGACCGATGAAGCCTCGTTTTGAATTAATAATCGTGCACCTCTTCTCTCGCGATGCGAACATAATCTTCTCCAAAAAGTATATTATTTCGTTTATAGAGTGTGCAACATCGGCGAAAGTTTGTTGGAAAAAAAGAGATTAACCGTTATAAGAAATATTATGTAGTTGATTAATTTCGAGTGAGTTTTCCTTGATAAAAAAAAAACAACTTGATTGAGAACGCAATTATGTAAGTAGAAAAACGCTACTTAATTTCTAAGAGTCCTGTTCAAAGTTTTATTATTCTTTCGGTATTTTCTAAGATATTTTGAATTCTATAAAATTTTGGATAAAGAAAAAGAGAGAGAGAAAGAATAGAATATCATACTCGATAACGAGAAAGCACTCTGAAATATAGTTTCGCTACACGCTTGCATCACGCCGGCTATATCACCCGAAAACAATGAGAGATAGCATCGATGCGAAACTATCGCATCGATGCCAGCAACAATGCGATAACGCGAGCACAAGACCGATCTCGCAGCATGGGTTTCTTTGGTAAAATCACAGGATGCGACAGCGACTTGTTTCGCGCTAACAATAAGTTTGTTTGGTATGCAAGAGCAGCTAGCGGTTGAGCGGGGTTAGAAAGAGGAGAGAAAGACTAATGCAATATTTCGCCAGTGCGAAAAGCCCGCTTCGTTGTCGGATATATGTCTCGCGCGCGTTTTGCGCAACGTTACTCCGATCGACGCGCGCATTTCTCGACCGAGAGATGTTCGACGGACATCCAGATGTTTTCTCGATCTATTGCTATGACATTGCACTACCAGCTGGCAATACTAATCGGCAATGCTGGTTCGTTGTACTGATGCAGGCCAACCGCGGCCGGTATCTCGTTTATTTATTTCATTCAATCGTATTCTCATTTCTCGTTACGCGGCCCGATGTATTTCCTGTTTCTCTTCTCCTTCTCGTTTCGTTGTCGCGCCGCCCTATCCACGTAATTTATATTTCTGTTATTATTGGAAAAGTTCTTCACCATCCGGGGCTCGATGAGAATTTATTTCCGGGCCGCGGAATTTTCTTTTTCTCCCGCTTTTCCGCTTGTCGTTCTCGCCCGCTCGTTCGTCGATTTCTCCTTTGCTCGCGAAACTTGTATTGCGAGTCGTGCGTCATTGTCGCATTAATCTTAACGCCGACTCGTGTCTCGTAACGCCATTACCGCCAGCCATGACACTGTCACGATGTGGCACGTGTTCTCTCGTTAAATCACCGATGCGCTGCGCGACACGTCGTTGTCGCCGCCGCCGCCGCCGAGTTTTCAGAAATATCGACGCTCGAAGACGTTTATGTAAGAACGACGTTACAAAGAAACTAGCTAAAAAATCCAAACGAACTCGAATGGCTTCTGTTTAATAATTCATGACTTATTCCAAGCAGCAATCGCGCGGCGTGAATGTATTTTCATATTTTGCGCAACACAACCAGGTTGCCACCGGCTGACTTGTTCAAAGCCGATCGACTATTGACATTGACTGAATGAGAATAAGTGCGCGATAAAAATACAAGTTCATGTCTTTCTTGCTTGACATCAATGTATTTATCTGTCACTCTCTTTTGTGCTTTATCTTGACTTTTCCTTCTGTCTTGGATCTTTAAATGTCGAGGCTGATGCAAAAACAAATGACGCGAGAGTCCCACTCGAGAGCAACATGAGAGACGCGAAAGCAAAGAGTTGGCAAAGATCGACGAGCTGAAGAACATTTGCGCTCGGCTTCGCTCGTACTCGATCCTCTTTGTCTTCTCGTCGACTTGCCTCCTGCTGCTGCTGGTGCTACCAACAGCCGACCACCGCAACAGCCTGCTGCAGCCACAACTAGTCACGGTGTTAACACGTTGACGTCGGACCTGTTTCAACCAACCTCCGTACTAAGATGCACTCGAGCTACTAATTTACCTCCGGCGTGACGGGACACCCTTTGCCTTGCCGGTAACCCTCGTCCTTCACCGTCGACGTCAAAGCAAACGGTCCGGGTAAACGCCGAGCGCACGTGCCAACACGTTCGGCCAACAGCGAAAAGTTCCCGAGCTACGGCCTTAGACCGAGTCGACTTCCCGAGATGCAAATTGTCCCACAATCGAAGCTATTGGGAATTCAACTCTCGATTTGTTGCAAATCAATTTCAAGCGATTATTGTACGCGACAGACGACTTTAACCATTTATTTTAAAATTGATATATAAGTGAAAGAAACTTCGAAGAAATATCCATTTTACTTAATCATAGGAAAACCAAATCATTAACTTTTTCTCGGAATTATTATTATTTTTTTTATCACTTTTGATACAATGAACTTCTACTTCTGACATTTGCGTCATTTTCAATTTAATGAAATAGAAAAAGAGAGAGAGAGAGGGAAGAAAACACAAGTTTTCGACACAATATGGCGTGCTTTAACGAGAGAAGATCGTGATTTGAGGTCGACTAAGTGCACAGGTGAACACATCCGAAACAAGATGGTGCAGAGTAATTACTGCGATCTTGAACAGGGAAATACACAACCCAAATGTCCAACTACATCCGAGAATCCTTTGAAGTGGTTACCTTGAATCGGCTTATTATTCAAAGGGCATTGACTATTTGACTACCACAAGATTTCGCGTCAATTTACCGAAAATCCATTTGCATGTGCCTTACGTTCTCGATGCGAAAATTATTTCTACAATTCGGATTATAGCTCCGCATATTTTTATTTATTAACTAAACACGTCTTGATTATCTCGCTTGTTAATTAAAATAAATATTCCAATAATCAGACATGGCCGCATATATTCGGCCAGTGACACATGTCCGATCATTGGAATATTTACTTTAGTTCATTTATTTTGTGCGTGCTCATTTTGTTCGTCGCTTTTCATGCGCGTCAGCATAATGTGTACACTATTATAACATTCTACTTGAAAATCATCGCATGAACAGGCATCAACAGTTGTTTTGAACAAAAGCTCTCGAGATTATCTTCTCCATTTTACGACTCTGCTTTCTCCTTCGGTTCCGCACACCTCTGACATTTGAATGGTATAAATTCGTCAGCCTATATCATCCACTTCGAATCCCGTTTCTGCTGGTGCATTGGGTTAACTGCACGTTGACCTTGCGTGGCTGACGTCAACCGGTGCGATCGTTATCTGTACGGAGTTATCAATCAATCCAGGCCTGAGGCAAATCGGCCGCTAGGTCGGATTATTGTTTTCAGATGGTACACACAATCTTCCACAAGCACTGTGACATGAGATAGGGTCGTATATGCAATAGAATCAGGCGGTAGACAGATAGATGGGTGGTGGATGTTAGTACGGATGAGATTAACAAACACACGTATGCGCGTGCACAAGCAAACGCAGGTGAACAAACACAACCGAAGGCGGCACTCCACGTAAATGAAAGGAGAAAAGCGCAATATACAAGCCGTCACCCGTATATATACGTATACTTCTCCATCTAGAGAGACCCTCTTCTCTATCTATTCTCGTATACACTCCGACGGCATTTCCCAACATAATGAATCTATTTGTCGTCGTTCAGTAATTGCTCTAAACGAATTTACAGCGCTATTTGCGGAATAAGATACCCCTCTATCTTTCTCTCTCTCTCTCTCTCACTCACTCCCTTTCTCTCTGAAGCGGTTCTTTTATTGATAGAAGCAGCGTCTACTTATGTATATATTTGAGAAATTTTTTTAAATCTGCGTTAATCCTTCTCATTACTCTCATTCAACAAATGAACATAAGTGTGCTCTTATGACAGCAATAGAAAGCTAAAAACAATTATACAAGTAGTTCTGAAAAATACATTTAATACGAAAAACATGAAAAACTGGAAATCTAATCTTATTTTGCACTTTCATGAAATGAGTGAATTTTGCTTTATCACAATAAATTGGTCTTATTTAATTAATCAAAAGCAGGTACCGTTGCTTTTCTAAGTTTTTCTAAAGTTCTCTCAAATGGATACGGCAAAAAACGTTAGATTCGTCGACTTGACCCAGATGCGCAACGCGCGTACTTATTGTTGTTTTAGTTAATAAAACATTGCGCGTGAGAAGTTGAAAATATCGTAGCGGGGAAATTACAATTTTCTGTTTTGCAGAAGTAAAATTTTATCATTGCGTTTCGGTCGGATTCACTCGCAATGTCGGTTCTGTGTAAAACCAGATAAACTTTACGCGAACTTTTTGAGAAGCCAATTTTCTATCTGGGTTTCCTTTACCCGACGTCTTCGTGTTTGCTAACATGATTGCTTACGATTGAGCTGTAACCGGTAGTTATAACTTCCATAATTGCTCGAGTATCTGGTAACACAAGCGTTAATCGCGATCAAACGTCTATTTCTCCTTTCCCCGATATAGTCTACGTTTGAATTTATCATTCAGTACTGTATTCAAACTCTCTCTAGTCAAAGAGATACATTCAAAGAAAATATATTGATCGGCATTTTAAAGCACCTAACAATAAAAGCAACAAGTGCTCTGAATGTGCGATTTATTTTTTGAAGACTTTTTCATCACAACATATCTGCTGATAAATAATGAAATTTTTATTACGTGAGAGAACTTTGTATTATTATTATTTCTTTTCTTATTATTTCTTGTTACATATATTATTATTATATTACTATAACTTTATATTATTATTTTTTGACAGGTAAAAAAATCAAATTTAAAAAAAACTTGAAAACTTGATTTGTTTACCCGTCAAGAAATGTTGGTAACTCGAAAAATTTGCCATCATTTTAATAGGTCAAACGCTTCCACTGTATATTTATAAAAAGAGCCAGTTCTTTAGTAGCGTCACATATATTTCAGTTTTAAATGCTAAACGTTTCTTCTCAAAGCTTGTCTATGTTGCTCGGAAGATATAAACACGCGCGCAACCTCTTTAACCCCGAATTAAAGAACACCGCTCGAAAACCACTCTGAGTCGAAGTCGAGAATTTATGGTCCCTCGGCTTCAACGTAAGTTGAAGCCGAGGACTCACGTCCGCTATTCAGGAACAATCTCCGTGTTGATTCTCCACGATACACGTGGACTCGTTAATGACATCGTGCCAGTATTTAAATTTGCGCGGTGCGTTTTTCCGGCGCTTTGTAATCCGATTTGGGGAATCAAGTCGAGCCGGTCGCTTTAATCGCGACGGCAAACAGCGCGCGGTCTCATCTTCCGAACACTCGTCCGCAAGCGGGAATCTTTTGTGTCGCCGCGTCGAATCTGTTACTCGCTCGCAGAAAAATCGAGGACGCGGTCGGAAAATCGGCGACGGTGTCTTCGACAACTTTCCCGGGAAAGAGTCGAGAAATAAGCGGAGTGAAACAGGAGAGGCTTTTCGAATTTTTTCTCATCCAGTTTGACGCGTTTCTCTCACCGACAAGAGAGAAATGCTGTTACGGAGATACGCGTAATTTGAAGTTTCTAAGAAAAGAGAGAAAAAGAAAAATAATATATTTGTGCGAAAAGAGCGACCAACTGTATTATGTTGTAAATTGAGAGCGATGGAAATGTCTAATCTGATGTGTCTGCGACCGTAAGAACATGCTGACCCGAGAAACACGCAGTAGGATTCATTTAATTTAAAGTTACTTCACGTAATTTCTATTCTTCACACACTTCGCAAACAATTACTCGCAAAATCGATGTTCTTAAAACAAAATAATTGTGTAAAATTACGCGCAGAATATTTAAATCGATCATTTTTATCTGATTGAAAAAAGTGCAATAAAAGCATTTTACCCGCAATCTCAATGAGTTTGCGTAATAAATAAGGCGCGATCGTGCACAATCATGAAAACCGAAGAAAGAAAGCAACCGTCCGCTCTCTCGCAAGCTGATAAGAGCAGTTACCTGTGTTAACTTCCGTGCTTCCGAGTCTTTTGGTTATTCAAATAGACAGAAAATATCTCTAGAATTTATCGATCGATATGCGCTGCTTCGGCTTCCCCCAATGAAGCCCGTCGGTTGAGATTAACGGTAAATTAATCGACCGCGAGATATATATAGCCAGTTAATTAATCTATTATTCCCACACGATATATCTACAGGCAACTAGGATCGCTATATTAGTGGCTGGTCGTGTTTTTTAGACGAACTTGCAATTAGCAAATGCAAATAATGTGCTTCTACGCTGAGAATATTTTCCTAGATTATCTTCTTCATTCCGTTTGAATGAAAGAAAAATCTAATTACGATGACAAAAATATTACATTTATCATTAAAGAACTAGACTAAAAAAAAAAAACAAAATAAAATAAACTTGAGACTAATAAGAGTCAAGATAAGTAAAGATAATTTTATCATGTAGTATAATTGAGAGTCGAAAGAAATGTAAGATAAAAGCTGCAATGGGGTGACCGTGTTAAACTGCTTAATTCTGTTTCGCCATTCCAATGTACTTTTTCTTGTCTCTTTTTTTCCGTGAGAGCGTGTCTTTCTTTCGCTCGAAATCGCCGGGACTCCGTAACTCATTTATCGTAATTCATTTGTCAACATAAAAAAACTCTCAGAGATTTTTCCCGACACGAAAATCGAACAAATGGACACGGTCAGAAAAAGTTACAATATCTACAATACGTCCAACAAATAAATAACACGCAGATATTGACGAGAGAGAGTACACACACGTATAAAACTATAAATAATAAATAACGTGGAGATTATGACTGCAAATACTTTTATATATGAAGATGTTTCATCGACTAAAAACAAGAACAAAAAAAAAAAAAGAAAAAAAAGAAAAAAAAAAGAAAAAAACACTTTTAACACCCTCGTAAAAAATTGAAGATTCTGATTAACGACAACAATGTAGCAGCGTCATTACTTTACATTTACAGACGCAATATTTTATATGTCCAACGAAGATCGAGTGCAAGAAAAATCTCATTGGATGTAGCGACGTTCTCGTCGCGCGAGAGACTGATTAATCTCCATTCCCCATCCTCCTCGTCAGCATCTTGACGCGTTAACGTTGCACGGTAACTCATTTACAGGTAATACGTTTTTACGAGGGAAAGCGAGAGACGCAGTCACGTCTGAGTGGTGCGAAGGGAAAGAAGAAGAGCGCAAAGAGAGTTGATGCGTCGTTTCGCGGGCGTTGGAATGGGACCGTCGGGCGCGCCATCATTAATTCTTTCCGCCCTTTTGTCTGTTCCCGGGTCGCATCTCTCGGCCGCAGTGCACTCCGTTGTGCACACTCGCAGTCTCTCGTGTGGACGTAGCACGCGCGCGCGCGGAAACTCGCCGTTTTCTTTCCGTGAAACGGCTTTTTCTGTCGTATTTTCAGCATCGCGACGAGGCATCTACATTTCAATAAGCGGGAAAAGCTGCGGAAAACGTACGATGCGCCAAGCTCTCTCGTTAGCGGGAAGAGAAAATGAGCGTCGAAGGCGCGGATAGACGCTGTCGCGCGCCGAGAGAGGACTTTCTCACAATTACGTGAAAGCGCCTCGCCAAGCGGCGGCGGTAAGGCGAGAAGATGCGCCCCGTAGGGATGACGAGATGGTAAGAAGTACATCAGCGTGCACTTCGTTATTGGATTGCGAAATGATACCAGAAGCAAGGAGAAACTATATGCTGATTTGATGCGTCATCAATAATGACAGTCTCGTCAAGCCAATCGAAAGTCAAATCACCTTGTGTGTGCGTTCAGTGGAGTAAAATATAAAATATAAATACTAACAAGCAATAACGAAATAAAGTTCCGCTTCACTTACGTCAATTAATTCTCTGTCAAGAAGAACTTAATAGGTACTACGTGTGTGTCTCGCGCGCATCTCTTCGTTATTAAAATATATATTCCGTAATTCGCTCGCGTCTTTTCCAAAGAAGCGCAATTCATTAAAGCTCCTCGTTTTCCAGAAGAGCGATAATATTAAATGTGTTACCGAACGCACACACACACATCTTCTTCTGGCCGGGAAACCGATCGATTCGGAGCTTATTTTACTGTCGTAGCAATTCGAATATAAAATGAATGCGAAAGTCGGCGATGCGTAAATATCGGAAACAGCGTTTCCCGGACGCTAACATCGATAATTCGATTCGCTTTCGTTAAAAGCGTGCAGCTTAAAAAGCGGCGGCAGCGGCGGCGGCGGCGGCAACGTTAATTTACAACGAGCACCTATCAGGCGCATTCAAGCGCGGCGCGTATTGAAAATCCGACAAAACTTTCGGCAAATTGAATCCGGTCTAATGAAGTGCGCTCTGCAGCTCTGCATCGGCGAAGTGCACGTCCTAGCGCGCATGTAAATATATATATATATATATACGTACACATCGCCGTTAAAAAAAAAAAAATAAATAAAAACACGACGAACGCGCGCGGAGAACGTGCCGGGAAATCGTTAGCCTAATTGGAATTGGATACATACGTGAAATGAACCTAATGACTGCGATTTTATTCGATTTTCCGTCGCCAAGCGTAATGCAGCGAATCGCTGATGAGAACATATTACTGTGGCTTGCATAATTTTAACGATATTATATCGAGAGTTACTTCGCCGAGGACACGTCACATAAAATTGCGTACGATAAATTAACGATGAAAAAGTGAGACGTTACACACACTGTAATTTTCGATGTATAATAATTATTATATTTATACCTCGCTATTTTATATTTATAAGTTTCACAATTTTCAGCAGTTGTCATTTTTCGTGCAAATTCTGTTTTATATCGCGATAAAATATTTTGCATATCATAAATAAAAATTTATAATCGCTATATTTAATCGAATTTTGTAACATAAAAAAATTACACATTTCTCAGCACTTTCTAACAGTTGTATAATATAAAGCGTTTTTTTTCTCGATTGCAGGTTTGACGAACCACTAGCCAGACTCTATCGCGTAATCTTTCTGGAAGGGAGAATCACGTAATAAAGGTAAGCTTAATTAACTAATTCCTGGGTAATGCGATGCGTTTCTCCCTGACGCGCTACATAAACTTGAAGTTAAATATGGGCTAGATCCCAGATATATTGCAGCGAGTTCAGGTGCGGCTTAACGTTTCACGCTCGTCTCTCATGTATCACCGGCATTATATATTCGGCGACAGCGTTGATGTCGTCGCACGCTTAAGCAGCGCGTTTTGACGAGCATGTTGCGTAAATGTAAAAAAAAATGGCTATACTGACACGAGTATTCAAGAAAAACACATAAATCTGTAATCGCGATCTGTCTCGTCGAGCGAAATATAATTCCAAGTAAGATCGCTTCTCTCTTAAATCAGGCCTGCCGAGATAAATTTACCGGGACGAAGTTTCGCAATTTTCTGGACCGTAATGTCGCGGTGCTCGCGCAGCTGTTTCTCTTACAGAGTGCGCGCGCTTTCTGCGCGAGATTTTCGTCTGAAACGTGACAATGATCGTGATGAGATTCAACGGCTCGCGCGAACATTTCGTCGCGCTGAGAAAGAACCGCACGAGGGTCCCAGGATTCGCGAGTCCTGATTTGCACGCAAAAGATGCCATCTCTCTCTCTCTCTCTCTCTCTTTCTCTCTCTAGCCAGGCGACCGAATGAAAGTTGCCGGGACGCGATCAAGAAGTTTTGCGTGCGAATTTAAAAATCACATCACGGAATCCGACAGATTTGCATAATGAGACATGCATTAACGATACGACGAACCTTCCCCAGTTCGGTGTTTGCATGCTCTTGCCCTCTCTCTTCTCCCCCCCTCCGTGTTGTGAGCTTTAACTTCCGCCATGTGCGGAGTTGTAATCGCACGGCCGTGTGATCACGTGAACTAAATTAATCTCTGCGGTGTTTCGCGCGCGATAATAATAATAATAATAAACTTAATTTAAAATAAATTTCGATTTGCTGAACTATTGCGTACTTTTTTTTTGTTATCTCATCGTACATTGTGCGACAACAAATATATATATATACACACACACACACACGAAAGAGTGAATTCAATAAGTCGCACGCTATTTATCTGTTCAGCTACTCTCGAGCGATCTCTGAGAAAGAAAGATCGCAACTTTTCGTAAGCTTCGTAAGTCACGCGTGCACTATGTTGCACACACGATCGTCCCCTTCATTTTCTTTTTTGAGACAGCGAACGAATTCAGCTCGCCACCGGGAAAAAAGACGAGCGGATTTTCACCCACTTCTTGCATCCTCAGCAACGTATTCATTCTCCGGGTAAGAAGTTTCCTCTGCAAGTTTCGTTACTTAAGAATTTCGGAAGAGAGAGCGAGAGAAAAGAGAGAGAGACGCGGGGAGTGAAAAGAAGAGGATACACCGGCTCTCCCGAGTGTAAAGAAATCGCGAGAGAGGTATTTCGAAAATGCGGCCGGACCCGGAATTCTCTTATCCCTTGCGCGCGCGCGCGCGGACGCGTTAGTCGGAAAATCATTTCTCCGGCTACCGGGGGCTTTTTCAAAGAGCGTCGCTGATTATCGTTGCGCGCGTATCTCGTTTCAGAAACCTAATTTCTCGCGAGAAAATTTCTCTCCGGATTTTCGTCCGGATATTCTGGCGTTCGTTAAGGGTTTTAGAAGAGGTACGCTTAATTTTCATTCGCGCGGAAAAATAAGCAAGATCCTCAGGATCTAGATGCGCAGAAGTCGTTCTTTGAGACTTCCCTGACAAATAAAAAATTGCATCAAGATGTGCATCACGATGTACATTCATCGCAACATCAAAATCAATTGTACGTGTTAAAGAAATACGAAGAAAAACGAACTTTCACGCTAATAGAGATGTTCCTTGTTCGCACCAGATCCCTAATAAAAATACAAGCGTCCGCTTGCCGGCACGCAGCGCTCAAAAAATTCCAAAACGTGCGTGATGTGAAAAATTCCATTTGCAACCGTGAATTTTTGCCAGTCAAATTGGCCGGCTGTACGTATCTATCTCGCGCAGTTCTTCTGTAAAAATTCGCACTCTGCAAATTTTTCCCGGGTGTTTCTTCGCTGAAAAATTCAATTTGACCGTATCCTTCTAAAACAAAGTTTGAGTTCGCGAACGGATCGATCGCGGAAGCGCAAAGATCTACACGAAAGTGGCTGACAGAATCAGAGGACCGGCGCTTCATCATTTCGTCGGCGGTAACAAATTCGCGCCATTTATCAGAATCGCCAGGAAATTCTTCAGAGTGCCCCTTTAATGCCGTAGAATTTCTCCGGCACTTCAGTCGCCGGCAACAGCCACCGAAAAGAGGTTTCCTTTTTCGCTTCTGGGAAAAGATCCTTGGACGTCGATAAAGTTTGGATTGTTATGTACAGATTCGATCAAAGTGTAGCGTGAGATGGTCGACTTTTTTTCTCATTTTTTTCTCGAAAAGAATCAAAGAAATTTTTTTATTTCTCCCTTGACTGTTATTTGTTTTATGTACTCTTGCACTATCCCATGTACTTTGTACGGAGATATACTGTCGAAGGAAATCATCGTGAGGAAGGAAGGTCTGACGTAATATCGTAATCCAAGATAAGAGATTGTTGAGGTGCGGCAAAAATGTAATACCCGATAAAATAAGATAACACAGAACTTGAGTAACTCAGCTTGGGCTTTTAAATCGAATTTTCATTTCCCTGTTAAATTACTGAGCCTCTGAAGTTGTGTACATGATTACTAAAAGAAAAAAAATAATCAAATAAACAGTTCGAAGATTGATGATATTGATTTAGGTAAAAATCGAGTGGATAAACAAAATAATTTAATTTATTTTTAATTCAATTTTAACTTTTGTGTAATGGATATATCTATGACATATCACTGCGGACATATAACTAACAAAAGTTAAAAATCGATCGTCAATTATTTATTTTCGCTAAATAATATATCCTTTGTACAAAATTCTGAAATATATTTTTAAACAATAATAATCGAAGAGAGCATTTCGAAAAATAAGTGCAGAAAAGAAAAAACCAATAGGAAAATAGAGGATGTTGAATATCGATTTGGAGAAGGCTCCATGCTCGTTCCTGAGTATACTTTCCCTTTCCAATTCTATTGTCCTCCACTTCCTTTAGCCGTTCCGCCACCTTCCGATGTTTTTCCTCTCTTATCTCAGTGCTCTGCGGTTTGTACATCCGCTCGTGTTTGCTTTCTCCGCCAGATCAAAGTTAACGACCAATTCGAAGATTCTGTTTATTCACCGTGATAAAACGAGAACAATTATGACTTATTTTCTTCTTATCCTCTCTTATTCCCGGGGAAATCTCTTCGATTAAATTTGCCAAAATGAGACAATAGAGGTGCCCGAGAGCGTCGAATTTCCAAACAGTCGACATATCACGATCCTTGTTACAACATACCATAATCTGTATCAGGAAATTCCTACTATGCAGGATCTCATTGTGGGTAACAAATTGACTGTTAAACTATACTGGTTGACGGATGCATGTGGAGATGTACTACTGCGAGTTCATTAGTACAATAATGCGTTATATACATGAATAACGTGCAAATCCTTGTGTTACCGCCGAATGCAAAATACGTGCAATTTTAATAAAACTCAAAATCACACATAAAGATATTTTCTCTTAATTAATTGATTAAAAAAAAACAATAGAATACATTCTATTTATTCTTTGATTCCGTTCTTCGAAGAACTATTTATTATTTGATTCTTGCCTATTTCAATTCTCTCTACATATGTACGTACCAAACGTAGTTAAATATTCAATTTGATACAACAATGTCGTCGTTACAATGTGAAATTGGATTATTCAAAACCGCAGGAAATTGAAACAGTTCACAGAGGACACTACTAAAACGTTAAGTGGTATCTCGTGCAACCACCGCAGAAATTACCCTTATACTTGTCAGAGTGTTGTCAGTGCGTCGTTAGATGTATTATTTTCCCTGTGTTGCTGCGGTCGATATATTGTCAGCCTAGAATGCCAACTAGAATGATGGCAGCGCGTTTTAATCGACGTAGCCGAGCGAACAAAATGGAATTGGATGGGAAAATTTGATTTCTAGGGGTTCGAGTGGAAACGCGTGAGGAAGCAACGAGCAGAAATACGAGGTACCGCATTGGTACGTTATTTTGCAGCGTGTATTTCGATCGCGTGCGAACATCGACATGTTCTTGCTATAAAGCACGCGCGGCTATATCGTTGACAGTCTTTCGTGATTTGTTGTATAAAATATGGATATTACATTTGACGCGAGAGAGCTTGTCCATCTTCGTCTGCAATTCACTTAATATTTACGTAACGTCTGTGTGCGTGCATTTCGCGATAGATATCGGATCGATGTGTGTATATATATATATTTAATATTCCGACCCGTTTTTTAACAAAGTCATATTTCGGTCTATCTAATATTCATGCTGCGGTCTATCAGATTCATCTCATATTTATTATTCGATCCCGGTATATTGCGTGATTTACGCGTCTGGTGTCCATTTATTTAAAAAACAATTTCACGTATAAAAATTTATCTTTCAAGAGAAATGATGGGATCCGTTGGAAAACCGAACGATCCATTAAACATTAGCGTATTGTGTGGTTCAAATATATTTTGATTTATTACGAATAAAAAACTTAATGCGATCACATTGTTTTAAAACGTGCAATATAATAAATTTTGTATTATTGCATACATTTATACAATTTTATTGCCACTTACGTTTTTATCAAAATAAATATCTGCGAAATAAGTATTTCTTATATAATACGTGATTCAAACGACACATAACAATTTGCAAAAGTTTTCAATGTATTGACGGAGATATCAATATATTACGCTTTCTCCATTAAGATTAACGTGTGTAGCATAAAAGAGCGTACGGAAAAGAGTAACTGCAGACGTTACAGTAAGAATTTCTTCAAGATCGGCAAGTTGTATTCCTGAAAGCTTTTACAATAAATCGTGTATCTCGAAAACGGCGAGGATAATATTATCGCTGATGGATTTAGCTCGGTCGCTCTATCTTCGATTGGTCTGCAAATATTTACTATCGTTCGTAAGAAGCGGATTCGATGCTACTTGCTGATGATAAGCCGATCGTTCCGCTTGCTACCTCCCATCTCTTCTCATGCTCGGCCACTCTCGAAATATATATCTCTCTGCCTCTCCTTTGCCGCGCGTTTCGAGAGTTTCGAGATGCATCGTTAAATAAAAGTTACACCGATCGATAGGGATGCGAGAGAGTTGGAATCCACTGTGGACATACTTGGAAAGTTTAAATTAGTATCGCGAGAAGTAGAACGATACATAAAGCTATTTCCGATTTTTCCCAGACAGCGTGGAGTCTTCCGTTTATGCACGAAGCAAGTATTACTTCGACAACGTGTTGCGCACTATTATGAACATTTTAATAAATATTAGATTCGAAAGAAGTTTTCACGAAAACGATTTAAAAGTTTCATATGTATGTTTATTTAATAAATAAACATTCAAAAGAATATTGTATTTTTTTTTTTTTTTTTTTAATAAAATACATTGAATTCCGCTTTCATCAAACGGTTCGATAAACACTTTACCGCGGAAACTCCATAAATTTACTCGTGTTCCTTGAGATTAAATTAACAAACTCTCTTCCCGAAGAGCAATGTGTTAATCCTAATTGCAAATCCGGGCATAAGCAGGGAAAGCGATCTCCCCAGACGACCCTCTGGACCTCGATCGGAGATGCAAAGTCGGGAGCAACTAAACGCAATCGGGGTTAAGTGCGTCTCAACTAATTCAGAAAACGAACCGTCGTTCGCCGAAGCTGGTCGGCCGCTGCACCGACCGGATAATGGACATCTCTTCAGCGTCACTCGGACTCCGGGAGCCAGAAGGATCACGACGGTCGACCGCGGGAACCTCGCGGGAGTACTGGGCTTAATGAGAAAGTTGGCACTTTGCTGTAGTTGGCCGAGACGCGCGCCGAGACCGGATGTTGCGGCTCGAGATGGAGGAAGGAAGAGCTACTAGAGAACTAACACACGGTGTGCTAGCAAGGTAAAGAGAGAGGCGTCGCGTCGGTGCCGGTGTGTGTTCTAAGCATGAATAATGCAGGGTCTCGGCTACGATGTACACGCGAGGGTGTGCGCTGGGGCCGCAGCCGGAGGAGAAAGCAGCAGCTTTCCTCCTCCTCTCTCACTCTCTCTTTCTCTCTCAATCGAAGCTCGCCGCGACGCGCGTTCGCCGAGGAGGTAGGTGGTGGACTGCTAGCGCAGCACACACACACACACATACACACCAAGGGATTTGGCTTTGATCTTTTGTAGCCATCGAATTTACGTCGACGACGAGTTAGCAAGCCGCCGCCACAAACGCGTTCAAAAGCTGGCCGCGCGCGCTAGCGGACTCATCCGGCGGCTGACGCCCGCCTCATTTCGCCCGGCAAACTCGATTCGACCGGCGAGCGCGCGAGAAATATACTTACCGGATTACCGACGGCTTTCTCGACGAAGGGAATTGTTCTGAAGATTGTAATAATGTGCGGCTGTTGTGGATTTATGGTGCGCGCTTTGTGGAAACGCATAAGGGAGAAAAGGGTGGGGGGAGGGATTAACCGAAGATCTGCATCTCGCAAGTCAGACTGACGAATATCGTGATCCATCAAGCGGGATTTGTAGACGCGAAGACCAGAAGCCGAAGACAAAGAGGGACCGATTTGTATTTATGACAGATTAAATGTAAGATCCGTTTGAATAGACAAGAAGTGACGAGATATAAAACCTCAATCTGCTGTTGAGTCATGATCCATTTATCTCTCTGTCTCTGCTGTTGAAATAAAGTTTCCTCGATATGTTAAAACAAAAAAATATAAATGATGTAACGTTCTCGATGTTCCATTTCTTTCCCGTCTGCAACTCGCAATTGGGTACCGGCGCAATATTCGATACATTTTTGCGGTCGAGAAGTCCATTTCAGTTGTTGAAAAGATATGCAAATAGAAGGAAATGCGGAAAGCCACAATATCTGGCGTAAACTTGTCTCGAACCGGTTGACTGGATCCTTCGAAGTTCATTCTACGCGGACCTCCGATATTCTGTGATATTCCGTTACGTTTACGAACTTCTACCGCAAGTTATGAGAACTTGCGGTTTAGATATTGTATAGATGAAATATTATCCTTTACATGTATATATATATATGTATATGTATGTATTACACAGAGACATTGTTTGAGAAACGTATATATCTGAACTGTGATAGTGTCGATAGGAATCGCGCGCTTCACACGTTATCCGCGCGTCTATAGGATGCATTTAAACGTTATAACCGTATATAGACGGATTCTCGTTCGTCGTTCGCAAAACGACCGTTCGTCGACGGACGAATCGCAATAACGCGCGGATAACGAAAAGCAGAATTTATCGCGCTTTTTGCGAAAATGGAAAGCGCAAAGTAACGAGAAGAACAGCCAAATACGAGACCCTCTGTTAACAGCCGAAAATGAAGGAAGGAATAATAAATGGAAAAAAAAAAACGCTAGGTTTTTTCTAATGAAAATAGAAATAAATATCTCGGCTCCGATATTTGGCAGGGATTATCGCTCGATTTCACCTCGCAAACGATTATATTGCGAGATCGGTCGCTCTATGTAGGTCGTGAGAGCGAGCGAGCGAGCGAGGAGTCGTTGCATACGACACATAAAGTAGAATGATGAAAACCGAACCGAGCAGCAGTAGCGGCACTCTAAATACGGCTCGCAATAACGATGATCGAGACGCGATCGATTGCCTTTGTTCGGAACGATGTTTTTCGCACTCCGCTTCGTATCGTCTCGTAATGATCGAACGAGAAGCGAACTGCACAGTCACTACAAAAGTATTACCCGCCCGCGCGCTCTGTACGAGTCGCTCTACGCTACCATTTCCATATCTGCGGGCGGATTTAGCGCTTATTTATTTACGATAATAGTTATCGATGCGTATATATATATTTTTCGAAATTGGTCCGGATGTTGCGTTTTATGTCATAGGAAGGCACACAATCAGAGAAGCAAAACAGTTTATTTTACTCGGGATTCGTGTTACACTGTAAAAAGCTGTTATGATATATGTGCAACCCCCTTCCGCACATTCTCGCTTACACGCGCGAGTACACACTGAGAGCGTGAATTTTAAATATATGTAGGATTTTAACACAGCTGCAAAAACACTTGTTTACTGAAAATTAAAAATATTTGAGAAAACAAGCAATTACAAACAAAATATTTACCGTAAAACATAAACCTCTTCTACAGACATTTTTGACTTATTCGAACTTTAAACGATTTCATTTCGAATATCATCTCTGACGAGAACATCGTGAAAAACCGTTTTTAGACGAAAAATTCGTCTAAAAAAAAATCTAACATTGATCTTCCCTCTCCTCCTTTCCTCCGTAGCTGTCTTTATATATACATATATGCTTTTCCATTTTCATAATGCTGGAATGATATCTATCGGACGGATACTTTTTCTTCATCCGCTCCTCGTTCATCCGACAATTTGGAACTCTCATTTCCGACGGTGCATTTTCGATGCGGCCTCATTTTCGAAGATCGTCAGACGTTATCTATATCCGATAGCGGATCCTTATCAGGGGACACATCCGTGGCATGCCCTCAAGACGACGTGTAACGCGGGAGGAAGAGAAGAATGGTTGTTGGTGCGCGCGATGAAGACCCACGGTCAGTTGTAAAATGCAAATCGGGATCCTTTAGCGTAATAGAAGGGGTCGCATGGATGTATGGAGCGCCGTCACGGATGTGTGCGCGCACGTGTGTATTTGGCTTTTACTACTTGTGAGAGAGAGAGAGAGAGAGAGAGAGAGAGAGAGAGAGAGAAAGGGCCGCGAGCAACGAGGGTTTACGTTGAAACTACGGTGGTTGGTTGCATTGCCTGCCGCCGCGTCAGCTAGCCCGTTACCGGTGATAGCTACGCCGTAGACATCACTATAATGGAATGCGTCAGGTTGCCTTTATGTCTTTCACTATACGGCCGAGAGCCGCGCGCGCATCTGTGCTCTTATCCATACCGGTTTCCTATACCCAACAGTCTCGCCCTACCGTGACGTAATTCTCCCCCGGGGCGAGTTCCTAGATTAAAACAGTGCCTGCGTGATGTATGCGCGCGCGTGTCCTCCTTCCTCGCTGCATTTCATCCGGGATTTATATCCGGGAATTATCAAAAGAAACAACGCGGTGACGGAACTCTTGAATCGTGTAATTCTGTTATTACTTGTGTATTTATTTGTTCGCGTCATTATTTTTATTTTGCCCTTCCGGGATGAGTGCCTGGAAATAATGAAATCGTACGTACAATGAAAATCTAAATAATAAAATTTCCAATTTTACATTGAAGGGTAGAAATTATTTTAATGCAAACAATACGAGGTTGCTTTTAGAGAATATTTGTCATGAAAAATATACTTAGTATATATAATTTGAGGCGGTCACGTGTGAATACGTATACGAATATTTAGTGGAGCGAGATGTTGCTAGATTATTAGCAAGTAAAATAGGATCTAAAGTTACGCGGCAGCGTAAAACAGACACCCACGTGGATTAAATATAGCGAGCGTGGTTTACCGATTCCGCCGATGTTGCATCTCGCGGATGAACAAGTTACGCGCTCGCGATGTATAACAAACGGCGTTGTGATCTCTCCGTTATAAACATCTAAAAGCGCAACTTTCGAAAAAAGGACCTAGGAGCCTGGAACGAAACTCGACGGCGCGGCAGCAGCTGCATTCGCGCCGGCCACCACTGTGCGGAGCTTCCGTGAATACTAAGCGAGAAGAGGAGAAAAAGGATAGAGGAGGAAAAAAAAAGTCTCGAGAACGCATAGGAAAACATGAACGAATGAGACCGACTGGATTTTACTTCGGATAAAGCTCCGGCAGTATGAAAAGCTTCTTACTTGTGCTCCACTGTCGGTACTTACGTATGAATGATATTCGTTCGTAACAATAATGCATGTCGCCGATAATGGCCGAAAAGATACCGAAATACACCGAGCGGCTTAGGAGAAATCATAAAAAGAAAAACTTATCTGAAATAGGTATTATAAATTGGCAGCACAACCTGCGTAAAATAGCGACTTAATCCTGAATAACAATTATTTTGTTGTTATTTTATAAGTCAATCTGTATTTTTTTTTTATTTATTTTTATAATCTATTGAGCAATATTTTAAATAGTAATTTATCGCGTTTTAATATTTAAATTTAAAAATCTGTTGTGCCGTACGCGAGATTTAAGAGTGTCAAATAAAATCGAAGACAATGGTTTTGCGAAGTACTTGCACTTTGCTCAGTTGACAATGCAATCTTGTTTGAAATTGAAAATTGTCACTCCAAAAAGTGAAACAGTTGAAAATTGTTTTCCTCGCTCACTCGAACCGCAAGAAAGAATCCTCGTACGGTCCTTCGCCTCTCTTGTTGTCCGATATACAAAACGTTTCATCGTTAGCTGAGAAGAATCGAGGATTTCAATAGAGGATATCGAACATCTGACCGGAATTATTGAGTAAAGGAGCCGGATGGTTGTCGAACCGACTGCTGTGGAGAAGCGCCGTAAGTGGAAAGGAATTGGATCTTCGCGAGGTTTTAATGCAAGAAAAAAAAAAAGAGTCGGAATCTTTCCACGTGTGGCTCTTAAAATGAAGAGAACGTCTTTTTGATCGCGATTATCGCGGCAGCTGCGCGAAGTACGCGCAAAAACACGAGAACGACATACTTGAAGCTCGTAAACGAGAAGCTATCGTCGTGTGTTGCTGTATAGAGAATGACGGTCATACCGCTGTATAGTCTCGTCCGTGACAAATGCGCCATGAATCCGCCGATCGATAAGCGCTTAAAACAACGACGACAGCTCGCGCAATCGCGGAATGATATTGCTACGTGCAAAGAATTCGTCAATCTCTTCCTATATCTCGCGTGTCGTCGCAAACGATTTTGTTTATTGTAATTTAAACTTTTTATATTGCTACAAAAACCCATATAAAATGAATTACGCGCAAACAATAAAATCGAAAACCATTTTTCATCGCGGTGTGATTTTTCGAGTTTTCGGCACAAAATGTAGTTGAAAAATTTCCCGCACTCTTTTCCTCATAAATTGTCTCCGGTGCGCCGTTGTATCGCTCTTAAAATATGAATATTTGACAGTAACGCGGTAAACATCTACTTCAGCGTGTTCCTGTTTTTTACTAACTTCCTAGAGATGGGATGGAAAAAAGTCCGGTTGAATCGTCTCGTCTATATTAAGTCGGTTTTCATTCCACTCGAGATCGACTCGCTTGTTCTCGCGGAAGCACTCAATGAAGTCCGAACGCCGAATGAAGTACGGTACCTCGAGGCTGTTGGAACTGTTGGATCTCCCGTTCGCTCTTCCGTTCTCCGATAGCTAGCGCGGTCGACGGAAACTCCATGAATGGGTCTATCTTCCGACGATTTCTCTCTTTCTCTCTCTCTCTCTTTCTCGGAAGTCGGCGCGATCGCCCGACTAAAGGAAGTGACTTCCAGATTCCATAAAGTGTCACGCTAGTGGCTCAATAAACGTTCCGGCGATTATACGATCTTAAGTGTGCGCGCGCACGATCGTTACGGTTATCGCGCGACGATCACAGCAGGAACGATAGCAGAGATGGGTGGGTAATTATGTGAGCACACACACATGGGCACTGTGTGTTGTCGCGATCACGATACACGTTGATAAATTACTCGCGCATTACAGCTGACTGCGGTAATTATCGACTATTAGCTCGTGCGCAAGTGTCTTCGCTCCTTCGACAGTGACAAGTAATCATCGCAACTGGAATGGGGGAGAGGGACACAATAGATAACGTGATAACGTGAAATAATTTTAGCGCAACTTATATTACAAAACAAAACGCAAGAACTTGGTTAATTAAGTTTTTCGAAAAATATTATTAATTATTTAATTTATCGGGACGTTGACAAACGTCCTCGTCCCATTGACAAACGTCGTCGTTGAAAAGATTCCTCGCATAGTGTTCCGCTTGAAATTAATTACGCGAATGCGAGATTTCGAAGTATAATGCGTCAAAACAATAGATCCAACTTATTAGCAGTACGTATAATAAAATCATGTTCGCAGGCAAAGGCGACGACTCGCACAGTGAAATTTTGAACATACGCAACGTAGAACGAAATTAAAATTTTGCTTTTGGAAATATATTAATATTCTCTATATATCATCCTCTTAATAATGCTATTCATCCGCATTCTTCCCTGAACAATTCAAAAAAAGTGAATATGTGAATTATCTCAATGAATTTATGTGCAACTGCGATAAAGCGCACGTGACCAAACCAAAGCGCGCGCGAAATATCTATCTTTCGCAAAACTAATTAACGCAAAATTTCAAATCAAAGGCGATAGTCTTGCATTTTATCGCAATAAAACGTTTCGAAATTTTATTATTCGCTGCAGCATCTCGCATCAATCGATCCAGCGGGACAAAAGCCATTTGTGCTACGGCAGCTAAATCGAGAAAGCGCTGCATTTGCATTATGTTCGTGGTCAGATTTCCGTCGACGTCGTCTACGCGGAAACGCGGAACACCGCAAGATGTCAGTGGGACACGACGTGCGTGGTTGCGGAGACGCGGAGGACGCGGCGAAGGGCGCCTGTGTGTGTGTGTGTACGGCGGGACATGCGGTTATTTCGATTTCGCGGCGACGACGCGCTCCGTTATGCGTTTAGGATGCAGCGAGCGAGACGGTTGCGGTTTACGCGCTGCATCGGAATTCCGGTCGACAGATGTCCGGCAGTTTCGCCTGAACTGAACTCGAGTACGTCAGATAGGTAAAGGTAGGTAGGGTAGGGTAGGAGGGTCGGTTAGAGGTGCCGTTCGATGGACTTTCCGCCTTCCCGCTGTTACGCGTCAGTCTATCCAGCCAGACCCTGTAATTCCATGTACTTTGGACTGCGGTTATTTGCAGTCGGCTATGCTGCGAAACGTGCTTGACGTGGCTTGGTATTAACTTGACTCGTTTCTCGAATGCTCGCGAAGGGCATGTACGTGAAGCATTACGTACATGCGTCTATGTATGTATGTGTGTGTGAAACAAATGCGGTACGCGCACTTGTTTCACACACACATACATAATTTGGTGTTTTATCTTGTTAACGTCAACGTTATTGTATGCTAATGAAGTGCAAGCTCTTGCACAGTACTTTGGCTGTTTTTAATGGACTTCCGTCTCAAATAATGAAAAATGTTTCACAGAACACGGAATGTATATTTTCATTTGTATAAATTTTTAGTTCGCGCACACACGTAGGATGATTACACATTTTTAAAGATAACTTCGCAAACTTCGCGTTATCCGACCGCGAATATACATAAGGCGAAGTCGCGAAAAATACGCGCTCTCTGGACGACAGAGTGATATTCAACGTGACGCTCCTTCCCTGAAAAGATAAACGTCATTTCAGACACTTTCTCGGCTGACTGCAGCCGAGATTATTCACTGTTTGCCACCCCTCGAGTCGAGCCAAGGGGAAACGTTTCTCTCTACAGTTTTGGCACTCACGGCGCGTTCGGGGAGTTCGTCTTTCCCGGATTCTGCATGGCGTCGTGAGGCATTAAGGCGGATTCGGGTGGGAGATGAACGCGGGAGCTTGAAGGCCCGCGGAGAGCAAGTAGCACAGCTGCGACAGCGACAATCTTCCTCAACGGCCGGCCGAATGTCGAAAGCTCGTGAGAGCTCGCCGCGGTGTGCGAAGTCGCGCGACGGCTTGTCCCTCTTCCGTGCCGAGCGACTCTGTCGGGATTATGTTCTTTCGCACACACAGGCGAGAGAGAAAGACAGAAAGAGAGAGAAAGAGAGAAAGCTGGGCAGCGGATGTTGGTCGCCGAAAGTGCGCCGTAAATCCCAAACGCGGTAAAGGAAAAATGCGGCTGCCGTGAGCGCACTGAATATTCGCATCGGCGTAGATTTTTCACGCGACGCCGGCGATAAATACTGCAGAGCGGGATACGGCGATGCGGGATGCGCGCGCGGTATGTTGTACGTACGTATGTACGTACGACAGCACGAAATTGACTCTCGCAAAGCGCAGCCGAAATCCCGGGATCCTTGAAGCGACGTTACGGCCGCTCTGCGCATAACATTCGATGTAAATCCCGCAGGAAAATGCTTTTCGCCATCAATATACCGTGATATATACATGTATATGGCTGCAAGCTTGTCGATTTTATTCAGTTAATCCGTTGCTATGGTTTTTTTTTTTTTTTTTTTTTTCAGGAAAATGAAAACTCTACTCTTTATTCTATTTTGTTTTTGCTAAAAGTAACTAACAAATAATACATTGTTTAGTAAACATTAATAAAATATTAAATATAAATATTTTTTAGAGTGATATATGACACACATGTGTCCATCTCCTTTATGTAATTTGACAATTTATCGCAAAATAGTAATTCGATGAAACAGTAAAAAAAATATAAAATAGAGCGCTGTCGCCAGTTTAAGAATTTTTTCACTATTTTTTTATCATTTATAAAATTTTCAAAAGAAAGTTTTACTTTGATATTTACCGGTTACCGCCATCACGTAAATCACGGGCTCTTAAGTTTTTATCCGAACTCTCTTCTCCTCCCCGCGATCATCTCTCGATAAATTTGTAATAAGAAGTTTGCACGCAACTGTGCTCTCTCCGTGCTGCAAAAATCCGTCGATTACATTTGTCGCTAATGGAACACGTCAACCGGCGGCCGTCACCAACAACATTAGCAACGATTAAATTTATCTCGTTGTAATTTTTATTCATTATCCGCAATTAAGAGCAAGTTCTTTTCTTGTAAGACGTAAACTCTTATCTCTCCTTTCATTGCCTTTAGAGGCTGTCTTTCTCTCACGACAAATTTAGATTTTCGAGTCGCCTTCCTTCTCAATAAAGCCGAATAAATTGAAGTTGGAGAGTTCAATTTTGCCGAGCCTCAAATCAACGGCGCGCGCGACGAAGCGCCGATTATTGCCACCAACGCGCGCGAGCGTGGAGAGAGAAGACTCCATTATTAGCTTTCCCTTCGTTTTCAATTCTCGCTACCTTCTCCTCCTCCTCCTCCTCCTCCTCCTCCTTTCTCGTCGCTTCTCTATTCTTCTATCCGTGTCACGCTTTTCTCCCGGCGCTGATCAGCAACGACCGTGCTGAACGCGGGAAAGCTCGCTTCTAAGAAGTGCACTCGGACGAGGTAAACGTTTTAAACGTTACCGCGCCGCAAACGTTCGGCGAAGGGGATTTGCCTGTTGAAATACTTCCGAAGCCGTTGTCCGTGGCATTACATTGAAATCCGCGGGAATAGACGGCGAAATAAATGCATTCCAGCAAATTGTACGCCCTATACTGTGGCTATCAAATTGTAAAGTGCCCGGATGTTCAAACAATTTCGCGTAGAGCTCGCGTGGAATGTGCACATTTTACATATCCACATATTATATATCCACGGCGGAAGTTTGACGTGATCCTGCCGAGCAATTTTATTAAATAATTACAATAATTACACGATAATTACATATGTTTTAAATGATTTTGAATATTCGAATAAAACAATATAGGGATTTTATTTGTTCTCCTTCCATCTGATGTGTTAATCTTCTTTTTTGTTTTATATTTTTTTTTTGTGGTTAAGTAAAATAAAGAACGAAAGACGACGGGATGAGAGTCGAGAGTAAGTAATTCACTCTCGCAACAGGGCTTAGTGGCAGACGGACTGAATAACAGAGTCGTTAAATCTACAATATTAAAATATCACGCGAGATGCGCGAGCATAACGGCAAGTAGCTCCGAGCAAAGTTCAGTTTATGTCTCGCGCAATAAGTAGATCAAGATGTTGAAGAGAGTTACCGTTCGAAGTTGCGCGCGCGGAGAAGAACGAGCACGGAGATCGAATGAAGCCGCGCGAGTAGAACGAGCGCACGATTGTAGAATATATGCATATCCAATTTCGCAAAGTGGACTTCAGAAATAAGCGCGTTATGAGATCGCGATCCACACGCGGTTCCCTCATCGTAATTCACGAAGTATATAAAAGATTTTACGACGCCAATTGCGTGCAGACGTTTAACGAACGAACTTCGTTGTTTTTTTACCGTTGCCGATATATTTACTGCGATGTGTTCTGTGACCTCTCTTCGAGATTCTTTTGCGCCGATCTTATTCCGTAATGCTTCAATATTACAAGCTCTCATATATTTAAGACACGGGGTGTAAGAGACATTTTACGCTCATAGAGAAACAAAACTCGCGAACGTACGTGCATGCAATCTGTACAATTTACTTCGGCACTTTTTCTCTCTAAATCGCACTTCCTGATACATTTTCGGCCGTTTGTAACGATCCAGGACGGCATTCCGACGATTCGCCGCGCGCGTCGGGTCTCGCAAAGAATGATCTACTGTGGCGCGCGCGCCCCGCGCCACAGCAGAAAAAGAAAGAGATCCATGGGCATGTATGTACGTGTATCGCGAGCGTGGCTGTCTTTTACTGTTATGTGCTTTTTACGTGAGCTGTAGGAATAGATTTCCGTGAAAAGCATTTTTCTTACTCGTCAGCTTGTATTATGGCGAATAAATGCATCCGAGACGGCGACGCGTAAAAAATATTTCCAGCGAGAAGACACGGTCTGGAAAAATACATAAGTCGCACAGAAAGAAAAGAGGGAAAGAAAAAACACGCGACTTAATAAAAATTCACAAACGAGCGAACTTCACGTAAATTCCGACCGATCTAATTTATACTTTGGTAGAAATTTGATTTTGCCATATCGAACTTGCAAGATCCCAATACGCCAATCATTTGTTCCGACATCTAAGACGGACAATTCTTGGACGGTCTTGTTCAAAGCAAAAAAAAAAAAAAAACTCGAATTCTTTGCAAACCGATAAAACTTCAAAGAGTAGACTTCAAGAGTATTAACCATCTTAACGAGACCGCCACACTCGAGCGTAACCGTAGAAGAAAACTGCTGAAGAGGGTTCTTGATATGTCGCCACGCTCTCGCGGATCTTGCCAACCGTACCGCACGTCGAGACCTCGACCACTTATGCGGTCTTTACGCGATATCACGTATCACGTCGAGCGGTGTAATTAAGATCAGAGGTGCTGCAAGTGCCTAGCTTTTAAAAGTGGTTTTCTGCGAGAGAAGATGGTAAACAGGACGAAAACGGCGTCCTGTTGGAAAAATATCGTGTATTTCGAGATTTGCATGCGAATAAACATAAGCGCGTACCGAGAAAATTGTAATGACATTTGATCTTTTACACACAGAACAAGTTTCACTTCGCCCCGTTACGATTTCACGACAAATTAAAAACAAAAACAAAACGTTAAAATCAATATATACAGTAAAGACTATAATGTCTGTCTGTTATTGTAAAAAACAACGTGCACATGCAAATATAAAAAGTAAGAGTGGCACGTAATTGCGAGATCTCGCAACTTGTCGAAGAGAAGCGTCACGTGTTGTGTAGTATCTAACGTCAAATTTCTTTTTGGTAGACTTTGCAAGAAATTCAGGTCAAAGATCAAACTCGTCGGAAGAAGAACACGATATTACAGCGAACAATTTTCGCGGCAGCTTGGAAGGCAGCGTGTACTTAGAGCGTACGTACTCTCGCCGTTACTGGAGCCGGTTTTTTTAAATCTACACATTTTTCGCAAGCAAGAAAATCCTATTTGTCGGTGAAATCGACTCGACGAAACTTCGAGGAATGTTGAATCTCGTATTTAGCGGAGCGTTTGACGAAGTAGCTAAATAACGAAACGATGAGGAATTAAGCATCTCGGTCGTTTTGTGACGACGACGGTGTCACGTTCTCGAAAAGCGGGACGCGAGTCGGAAGGATTGAGAGAATGAGGAAGAGAGGAAGCGAATAAGGAAGATGGCGCATGAAAGTGTACAATTAGTGATTTAACAGCGCGGTAAACGTCGTGAATGCGAAGAGATCTGAGAAATATCCCCAGAATCATACAAGACTGATGTCAGAACTTCTCGCGAAAATAATATAAAGACGAAACGAGACGTTAACGTCCGAGATAATTTAAAATCACAATGTATGTACACGTGTAGGTATTAGTTGAAGTTAAAATGACCAATATTGCCTCTATTACAAAGTTATTTGCTATATTCGCGCTTTTGTTTGTACAAAGTATTAACGAGGCTAAACATTTCATCCGCGTATCAAAACTGTCGCAGCTGTTTATGATTAATCGATTTGTTGCCTAACAAGGTAACATACGGAAGGTAAACATACGGAATCGCATTACATAATTTCCAGCGATGTGATTTATAATGAATGGGCATATTCACATATGAATGTCAATTTGTTTCAGTTGTATATTCGCCAACGCGTTATATATCACAAATACCAACAAGTTGAATTTAAATAACTGCTTCTGCATTAAAACGTGTTTTCGCAATTTCTCAATAATATACAACAAACGAGGCAATTAATTCTATGTATATATTAATTGCACTCTCTCACAACACAATTAAATCAATCGTAAATAAATTTTTTCAAATAAAAAATTAATAAAACATTTGTATTTTTAACAATTAATCTGGTTATATGTAGAAAAAACAAAAGAGATACGCATACGGTGACACACACGTACGATATAGATAGAATTTTTATTAATCGCTTGAAATTAATTCCTATTTAACTTTCTGGTACATTTGACGTTAAAAAATTCTATAAAACTGCGGAGAAAGCCAATACTATCGTGTGGCGCACATTTATTTCCGGACTCTCCCGGTGGAGAAGCAAAGATAAAGCATCCTTTTCTCATCTAATGACCTAATCAATAGGTACGCCATGAGTCCGCAGTCGTTAGAGGGAGATTACAAGTTCTCACGACGACAGGAGTCCGTGTGGCTTGGAGAAGTACGAAACGGTGAAAATGGCTGACAAAGCGCTTACTCCGCCGTCGGTACTTTGCTTCCATACGGTCGCCATAACAGGCGCGATGTGCGATCGCCGTAGAATTTTCTTTTAACGGATAGCAGCCATTTGCGCGAGCCCGGGCAAGCTTTGTCGCCGAAACGCTTCGGGAAAATGTCACGTGCCGCAGAAAAGATCCCCGAAACGTCCCCACGTATAGAAGAAGAAGGAAGATAACCGCGGGAATTACGATTTCCGCGATTCGAATTACGCCGATCGATTTATAGTTACGGCGCTTTTAACGAGCGTCGCTCCAATATTTCATTCTGTACGTGCGGCGAACAGGAAATCTCGCGGGAATAGTCGCGAGCGTGTGTGTGTGTGTGAAGCATGTGAATCTCTAGCGTGTTTTTTTAAAGAATTTTCGCCGATACTGGCCGCAGAATGCAGCCGCGGGCGATTGATACTTGTACACACTGTCGGATGAGCCACGGCAACAAGGGCTACGAAATCTGATCGTGAAGTGCACGCGATACGAGAGGCATTTAAAAACAATCATTAAATGTAGCTGATAAGAACAACGAAGCTATAGTCATATATATAGTAAATAAAAAAAAAAAACTAGAAAATTAAAAAGAGCGAGATTCTCGTAATTACGATTTTATTTTTACGTAACACATTTGACTGTCACTTTTCAAAGTGTACGATAGCATCCGGTTAAATCGACCGATAATTGGTTGATCTCGAGAATGGAATTGTGACAAAGACGTGCGACGAGGTGTACTTTTAAAGGCCGAGTGTGTGTGCCCCTCGTTAATCCCATTGTCCTACGAAGCGGAGGCTCACGCCGCCGGAGCCTTGCTCTGTCGTCAACCTTCGTCGTTTTTTTCTCTCTCTCTTTTTTTCTCGTCTGTTTTTTTTTCACTCTCTCTTACTCCGGGCGAACGGCCGGCGTCTCGTCCCGGCGGACACGTGGACGAAGATTTATGCTAGCCGTGATTTCGCGACTCGTGTGGTTCCCTCGTTCGTTCTGTCTGCGGACATGAACGTGAAGAGCCCGAGCGTTCCCCCGGAGGCTATCAAAGCGCCCGAAGAGTGACGGGCACGTATAGGAAGGACTCTCTGCGTGAGAGTGCGTGTGTGCGCGATAATGCGCCACCTCCCCCGCTGTGTGTTTCGTCAGGATTCGTTCGGTGATAAATGGCGGCTTCTCGTCGTCGATGCGAGAACGATTGCCTCTCTCCGGTCGATTTTTATTCTTTCGCGGACCCTGACGCGAATGCTAAGCAACCGCACGAGAAAAGAGAGACCCTTCGCTCGATGGGATTTGGTACAGGTGGGTCAATCAGCGCGAGCCGTATACACACGGCAACAAGTGTAACGTACGTGAGGACAATTTCGAAGCAACTCTTACTTCGCGTCTTTTCATTATTTTTGCGTTACTATAAAAATATTTTGAGACGAATCGCCGCGTGTTAAGAAATTGTCTTTAAATTTAACAAATTTGATAATTCTAGAAAATTTTTTGTTTATCACAAAAAATGCAGTGCAACAACATCAATAAGAAAACAATTTTCAAGCGAAATAATAATGACAGAAATAATAACTCGCGACTTGCAATATGTAGAAAAAAAGAGAGAGAGAATATCGAAATCATATTTAAATTATCGTCGTCCAAATGGTCTACTTTAATCGAACCGCGCGTCGAACTTCCGCGTCATGAAATAAAGCTCAGAGAGAAAGTGATGCTTGCAGATAACAAGATGGCAGTTTCACGAGATCTCGTAACCAACGGTAAGAAAGTTCCTTCTTCCAAGCATTATGTCCTTGAGGCTAGAAATCCCTCCCCGGATGATGTGCGCTGTTGAGACATCCACGGGAGAGAAGTTCACGTTAGAGCCTGATAAAGTGAAAATATTGTGTTCGTGAACGTGTCGTATGAGACATCATGTCTGTTCGTCGTAAAAATCCGCCGCCCTAGACATTGCGCGATATTGATATTCCATTAAATTGAAATAACGCGCTAAAAATGACAGAGTCGCAATAAAATATGTGAATGTAATAATACGTTTTTATTTTAACAAAAGTTATATATATATTGGTTTTTCTTCGTTGCAATGTGTATGAATCTTCCGATACGTAGGTGATTTATCAACCTCGGAAATTCTTTGTGGAAGCTTAAATCTAGCGTTCCCTCGTCATACATCGCTAAGCGGAAGAACGTCGCTCGATAACGCATCACCTCCCGAAGTTTGGTACTACTTCTCTATAGCCTCCCCTTCGCGTGAAATCACGCTCCCGAGAGCCATTACGCTTCTTATCGGGCGAACGTTTTAGCAACGTCTTATGTAATCCGGACGAAATATTTTATCTACTACCTTCTCCCGTAGTTGCGCACTGCAACCTTTAATCCACTTAGATGCGATGCACCGTCTGTCGCGCGTGCGAACGAATTCGAGGCGTCTGTATAGGCGCAATTACGCGGCCCCGCTTCCACCTTGCTAAAACCGCCGCGACAGTTAGTTAGTATTCGAATAGTCGCGCCTTGCAAAGACGGCGCGAATGTACGCGACATTCTGATAAAGCTAATTTGCGGCGTGCGGACGAAGTTTATCCATTAGCGCGCGCGCGCAAGCTGCGTGCTCTTTGCCTGTCGAATAACATTTTCAATGATGTTATACTCTGACAGCGAGCCGTATAGAAGATATCAGCGTGTGATTTACAATTCGAATAAACATAATTTGCACAGGATATGGTAGTTAAGTACTTCAAAAGATTTCGAGAAGTGATTTCTTACACTAATTCAAGACGAAAAAAACTTCGTATAACCGTATGTCCAAAACGGTTTTTTTTTTTTTTTCGAATAAAAAAAAACCCGCTTATTCTTGAATTCTTTGAATAATGTACGGTTTCAAAAACTAAATTGTTCAAATATACACAAAATTTCAAAATAACTCGAGTAGTTTTCGAAATTTTGAAAAAAATAAAATAAAATTTTTCCTTCAACTCTTTGACATTTTATATCTTTGAAATTAAAGCTGTGACACAGCAGTTTTCTCATCCATATTTAAAACCATTTGTCTTTGAACGTATCTGTCCGCAATTATCATGTATCTCCGCGGAGATACGCAACAAAAAGGCGCAACTTGTTCGAATCGACCGTCAACGTCGTTCAGGGAGCAAAGTGAAATTCAAATTTCCAGGTTTATAGGCGACCGTTCCAAGCACATGGTCCATAACGCGCACGCCGGAGAGTTTGAGGGAAATTAGTCAGGAAGACGGGGGCCATTAAACGGAGAATTATGCGCGTGGTCATCAAGCGTTTAAGTACAACGTTTTGGGCGATTATAGTGACGCAAAAGCCGCAATGTAATGCCACCACCGACTTAGGCAACGTTAATAAAACCCGCGCGCGTCGAGCTTGGGGTAAGTAACGTTTCGCCGCGAAATATCGTATTTCCGGGGTGCGCCGCCGCCACAATGCGAAAGAGGACATCTGTTTCGTAAATCTCGGCCATTATTATTAACTATTGTGTCGCGTTACGATACGCGACGCTCTCGGTATAAAACCGTGCTATTTGATTTTTAAGCGACATAGCTCGGTGTTTTCTTGTATACCGGGGTAAAATGCTGCGCGAGATATATTTTCCCCGTATTTGAAAAAATTCCAAATGTGTCATACATACGTATATAACAATTTTCGAGAAATTTGTTGAAGTCTCCATCGCGCGCGCAACGCGACTATATATATAAACTACGTACATAAATCAAATTCTCTTCATAAATAACGCTTCGTTATCGCAGAGACTAAGGCACCACTGCAAGAGAAATTACAGCGGTAACGAGGTAACGATTGGAGGCGAGACGGCCTCGCCGCTCGCGTACTCGAATATTAAACGAGGCTCGATGGCGCTATTAAGTGATTGATAATAACGAGAAAGACAGATATAGAAGGAGGGAGAGAGGAAAGGAGGGAGAAAAGAGGGAAGTTTTAATAAAGTCCTCTCAATTAGTATCAAATGCTCGATGCCGAATGACGCGGTTTCGCTTACACAAGCATTAATGCGAAACCGAAGCCTCAATTACAGCGCGCGCGCTCGCTCGTCTCCGTCATAAATCGCGCGCGCAGCTGTGGCACGTGCGCCACGGTAATCGAGTAATTAACATTCCGAGTCTCGTTTAATTTGTATGTCATGGCCCGAGGAGAGGTGGCTGCGTACACAGGGAACGTTCCGACGGGCCCCCGCGGGTGCAAAGTTCCCCCGCGCGACGTGCCGCAACTCGCGGCAAAGTACACACGAATGTACGTGGGGGCTGTCGTCGCCGATGAGCAGATCGGAACTTTAATTAAAATACGAAGTAATTGCGGCGCGCCGCGCAAACACCGGTCCGGGCAAACCCGTTGAAATATCGCGCGATTTTTCTGCCGGAGAAATGAGCCGCGTCAGCGACGATCGAGTTCCTCTCAGGCGAGAGGAACTTTTTCAAATGTCCGAGAATCCTCAATCGTACGCGGATGTAATTAACGAATCGTGACTAATCGCGACAGCGTCTGCGGGTAGAGTAATCGCGTCGCCGTTTTATAGTAATGCGAGCGAACAGGCAATAAGTATCTGTCCTTTCCTGTCTTCTCGAATTAAGAGCGAGATCGTAGTTCGGACAGTTTGCTCGGGCGAGTTTACGCGTGAATATCCACGACATTACGGAAAATCAAGAATATACACACACACACACACAAAGAGAGGAAACTAAATTACTGCACTGTTATCCTTTATCTTGAAGAAACTTCGCAGCGCAAATCCGAAGTTTCCGAAGATATAATTTGAGCTTCAACCTTCGTCTATTCTAAATTCAGAATTCGAAATTCGAGTTACATAGCTATTAATATTGGTTTAAATAAAGAGCCCGATATCTGTAGATAACAAAAGTGCGACTAGAAATACAACACAGAAAAGTGACGTTATTATATAAAATTTGCTTTGTTCTCTCTTTCTTTCTCTCTTTCTCTGTCGCGCGATGATACAGACGAATGTTTATTAACTGCGGGGAGAGTCGCGGGTACAACGTTAACGAACCGTTAATTACACGAATATATATATCTTTTGAACCGTCGTTGTACACGCGACATCCACGGCGACGTATTCCATTTCATTTAAAATTTGCGGAGGCAAATTTTAATTAAAACACAAGATAATTAGCACGGCAAAGGGACGCATTGCATAAATATAAGACGGCGAGGATACGTCGCAGTCTTATCGCTGGTGCGATGTACGTTTCATGACGGATTGCTAGAGTCGTTGAGAGAAGAGAGCAGGAGAGAGAGAGAGAGAGAGACAGAGAGAGAGAGAGTTCCGGCGTTGCTTCACGAGGGTTAACGAGTCGCTAATTAATATAATAACGCATTAGCTGGGAGCCAATGTCGTTAGGAAATTAACCTGGAAGCAATTTATATCGCGGTATTAGATACCCCCTTCGTAAGCTGCTCTTCTCCCTGCGGAGGTGCCAATGAAGTTCGATTAGCCGGGTTATTACACGCGAGAATTGCATGCCTCCGCGGCCAATATGCAACTCTCAAGAGCGGTAATATCATATAACTCGTCGGCGAATTAATGTTGGGGCCACATGAATTCTCATTCCGCGATTCGCAGAACCTCTCGATCGCGAGTTTGCGATCTATTCACGCTGGAATGCCCAATATTCGATTCAATAACTCTCTCGTTGTGCGAAGAACACGCGCTGCTTAAATATTCTATCGCGAGCGAGCACTTGATACACTTGTACATTAACGGTGAACAACATAGTTTCGAGGATTTTTAATCATCTTAGTTTTTTTTTTTTTATATCATTTTCTCCTCCCAAAATAGTTATTTGTGTTAGAGCGGGTACAATTATCGGATATAATTTTCGCTTTTGAGGCAACATGGGAGTTAGTAATTTTGGTCGTTAGAGAGTCATTGAGCGACGCTTAACAGAGACTAGTGCCGACAAGTGCCGTAATTAGGGGATTTAATCGTCGAAGTTATCAGAACGTACGACCTCATCCCTCCCGGTATCCCGTTACCTTTCGGCATAACAGACAACGACCATTCGAGCGTAATACCGTACGGCGACAGTTGCCGAAATGTTCGCGAAATCGCGGAAATAATTAAACGCGCGCATAATGCGCTTTGGTATAGCCGCGCGTATATCGTCGCATCTTATCTCTGCCGTCAGTGACCCGGAATTCTACCGGGTCGCGTCGGTAGCCGCTATCTCCGGAGTGGACAAGGGTATCGCTTGTATATGTAAAAGGAATGTCGCTCCTCGAGATTTCGAATAGAAAATAAGAGGACACGAGGGAAGAGGAAGCATCTTCCCGCGATGTAACACACAACAACGGGAAAGAATTCTTAAATTTAAAAAAAAAAAAAAAAAAAAAAAAAATTTGAAAACTCGTATAACTGCACGCAGAGATTGATATCGCGTTACGGTAAAACTTCTGAGTACCGCGCGCGGCGAGTACGAAACAACCGAGTGTTTCAAGAGCAGGATATTTTCACAAAGCGGCCGGAACAAGTACGCGGAAGTGGAATTTTTAATTTCGCGTTCCCTCTCCGTTCTTTTATATTTTGTTATCTTCTCTTTTTTTTTCGACGGAGTCGAGCGGAGGAAAATAATTAACTGACCGCGTTACGCGGTTACGATGCTGCGCTTGTAACACGCTTGTATGTTGCGAGATTTTATCTTTCGCGCGCGCTCTGAAATCCCATCCGATTACTTATTCCTCGGCACGATTTCGCGTATGCTCGGCCAGGTATTAAAAAATCACTCTATTAGAGACAAAAAAAAAAAACTCTCCGCGTCTCTCGTCGCTCGCGTCCGTCTCTCTCATTTCCGACTTCTTTCTTTCTCCGCGAATCCTTTGCTCGATAGCGCGGAAATAATTGACCGTGGTGCATTATGCGCGCGCGCCGATATCTGCATATACCTACATACTCTCGGCGTGCGGCGCCTTATCTCTTCCCCGTGTCCTAGAATCCTTAATGCATCCTCCCAGCATGCAATTCTCTTTACACGTATCCCGCACACAGAGGCGAAAGAAGTGTGACGAGGCTATATGTTCGGGATAAATAAAGTGCGACGCTGTGAAACTTGACGCGCAAAGTCGGTTAACTTCGAAGCGTCAGGATGTCGACAACTTTTATTGTACCCGATGTACTCCTGAGCTTCTAATACGAGTCTGCGTTACTTGGCGTTAACTATTTTAAGCACGTAACGAAATAACAATTGTGACACGAACTAGTCAGACACGCAATGACTAAATTAACAATTTATTATTAAACAATAAAAAAATGATTATTGAAAGAAACCACAATCGGATTGTGTTTTCCGCAACTACAATATATAACACTTAAGCGATTCTCGCGATACATATATATATATAGAGCGAGTTTCTGTATCGCGAATGAAAGAAACCGGATGGTGTGTTCCACGGCGATTATATGGCGTTATTAAAAAGTTGGTAGATCGTCTTATATTTTATTGCGTTTTTTATTTGCAACGGTACTCTCCCGAGATCGCGTCGATACTTCCAAGAGTCTCTAACCCGCTTTAACTTCCCGGCAATATCTGCTTATACGATCGCGCGCGCACGTCCACGTGCGCTGGCCGGCATCGTCGGAGTTTTCTCACGGACAAATAGCTCTCTCAGGAACGGTTAGAAAAGATATTGTCGCCGCGGGCGAAAAAGTCGGGTATCCCCGACTAGTAGTGCTTCTCGCGCATACGTCTTCGATTTACTTTCTCGGCAAACACACAACCGCTGCTTCATACCACGTATTTACACGCTTTAATGAAACTTCGCGGCGTCCGAGACCGGAATTGTCAGAGCGTGCAAGCGTGGGTGGGCGCGGAGAACGTTTTCAACTCGCGCCCTTCGGTCGGTCGCCGCGAAATATCGGTAAGATTAAACCGAGACACATACATACACATATACACACCGGAAAGAATCGTTAACGGGAGGTTTCGTCCTTCGTGACGAATGCACCGGGTGAGCACCGACGATCATTACCCACTGCCGTAGGTCTCCGCTATAACCCTCGCAGATAGAGTTACCGTGTTGCGCACACACACGCCTGTTATTTCAAATCCAATGTTTAAGAACCAGTTTGCGCATATTACGAGAATAAATCAAAGAACCATGTCGTGTACGTAAATTGCAGAGTTCCGAAAGGCGAAATATCTCTAAGTCGCAGACGAGAGACATTGCGTCCGTAAGTTTCACTTTACGACTGCAACGTATGGACATATATCGCGCGGCAATGGTGGATTATGTTGCGTGAGAGTTTGAAACTCCCAGAGAGAGATTTATAAAATAAATAATATTTTATTAGAAAAGCGTATGGTCAGGCGGGAGAATAGGATTATTCCGGTGACGCTGCGACGTGTGATATCTTTCATAACATTAATAAAAATAAAAAAATATTAAAGATATTATTTTCACCGTTTCACCCATCGCCAGATTTGATATAAAACAATTACTCCAATCTAGTTTCTCTACATTTTATCCTCGTGCACACACCGTTTCGTTTCGAACATTTCCCGTTTGCACCATTATTTTTCCCGCTTCGTATATATATATGTGTACATGATATATATATATATATGCACTCATACGTATATATATACATTAAAACAAAAATATATATATATATGCGATAACTTGTATGTATGTGCACAAGCACATACAAGAGGATTACGTTCGCGCGATTATTATTTTCATTACAATTTTTGAGCGAAACTCGGTGTTAACTGGCATACAATGCACAAAAACGAATTTATGGAACGCCGGTAATCCGAATACAATGGAGCTCCAATGAGAAACGTGCGCGCATCGCTTGTATATAAGTACCCTGTTTGCCCCTCGCGCGTTTCACGGAGTTTTCCGACACACATTTTTCCCCCGGGCCTCACCGATAAAAACTGCAATCATCGAACAATAGCGGGATAAATTCCGGTGAAAGCTGAAACGCACAAAATTCGGAACACAGAAATCACTCGTGAAGAGTAGATTTTCGGTACCTATTCTCTATTAATAAACACATTCTTCTGTTGTGAGACCATCGGTGTAATTATATCGCGCGAGTGGTTGAGTTTTCATCATTGCGAGCTTTGAGAGCGAGGAAGTCGCTTTCTTTCTCTCTCTCTTTCTCTTTCTCGGAGCAGCGCGTGTGTATACGTATAATTCGTCTCGTCCGGCAAACGTGCACATAGGTATCTGCATTTAGCACGTGTACGCGAGTGCTGCAAGCGCGAACGCAATACGCTGCACACACAGACGCGCTACGTCACGTACACGACGGTGAAACGACGTCGGCTTTCCGGGCAGGCATTAACCTAATTTCCCGCGCTTTTAATCGGCCGGTTAGAGCCTCCAGCAGAGAATTCAATTTGGATTTCGACTTGCCACTCCGGGCTCCACCGTGGAACGATTATCGGATTATTTGACGTTTTCCATTACGCGCGCGACTACCTACGTCTAACGCTTATCGTTCCACTTCAAACGCCATCAATTCCGGTCGTCGCGACGGATGCAGCCGTTACCTCGTTGTGTCCGATCGCGAGAGCAACTTTCCTTCACGGTGCTTGACTCCGAATAATTTAATTGATTTGTGTAAAGCCCCGAGCGAGCGCGGCTCTCCGGCAATAAATGCAAAACTCTTTGAAGTGTAGTTACTACCAATAACACATTTTTTTACGAGACAAATGTTGAATATTCTGAATAGAATAATAATTAAATATTGCGCTATACCAGCTTAAGTGTGTCTAAAAATACGTTATCTATTATTTCACCAATCGTTGCGTTCGAATTTCCTCGACTTTTCGCGATTGCTCGCGCGATTTTTCTTGCGTAAATTATTTTCGACGCGCGACAATCTTTCAGAGAACGGCAAATTTTCAGAAAGCGGCGCGCGTTATAAAGCTCCGGTTTTTCGACGTCATTCTAATAAAGTTCGAAGCGTGAAGATTTAAACGTCGATTGACGCACTTCAGCGCTCAAACATTTTCCGTCGGGCGATATTATCGGTAGGTCGCGCTTACACAAGAAGTAGCTTTGAGTAGCTCTGTCAGAGTGCACTTTCTGACGTTACGAAATATGCGCGAGGCGTTGTCATCTTCCGGTTCTCTCTCTCTCTTTCTGCAGCAAATACTGCAAAAAAAAAAGAGAAATAAATGCACGCGTCACCGGATTGACGCAGGACGGCCTGTTGAAAGAGCGCGATCGCGTGCGCGCGCGCGTTGTATACACAACGACGTTAAAGCCGCAAAGTAAGAGCGACAATCGTACGTTCTCCGATAATGCATATCGCAATCCTTCGGGGTCCTTCGACAGTTACGGATATGGGGTGACTTATCGAGATACTCGGCCCGTGAGTTACATGAGCGATGGAGACGCGAATACGGTCTACTGAGTTTGTGCATCGTAAAACGTCTCAAAAGCAGCAAAGGATCATCTAGAAATCACGTCTTTCTGAAGAGATCGCCGAATATTTCAAGAACGAGAAATGATAGTTAAATGCCGCTATATCAAAAAAAAAAAAAAAAAAAATTGTAAAAAAAAGAACATTCATTTTTTTTTTATTAGTAACTGTTGGTTTCCACTTTGTTCTTTTTTGCAGTAATTATTATATCGATTTTTATATCTAGTTTTTCTCGCGTATTTTCAAACGCAGATCACAGCTGAAATTCTGGCCACGTACCACGCGCATCGACGCTCGATTCATTCCCGATGCGATATACATACGTCTCTCTGTTTCTCTCTCTCTCGTAGTTGCGATCTGATATAGCAGAACTCAGGGAAATCGCGATGTTCGCGAGGTGCACCGTTAACCAGAGTTTCTGTTCGCTCGAGACCGCCAGTCCAGTCGGCGAGCGGCTTTTGAGTTCGACGACCGGATCGGTCGAGTATGCATTATGCCGACGATGGATTTGCGACGGTGCACCGTGGCGTAAAGTGGCCTCGCTCAAAAACGAGATTCTGTGTGCTCGTGGCAGTTTTACGACTCGCGGCGATCGATAACGAATCGGCCAGCAACGCGGAAATAAATGTTTCGAGGATGCGACGGTCAAATGGTAAAATATTTGCAATCGAAAGCACTGGTGCGCGCAGAGTCAATAAAAAAAATGAAAAAATGAAAAAAAAAAAAAAAAAAGAACCAGCTTTGGATTGCCTCGAAAGCAGTTGATGTCGTCAATAACTTATATATCAGTGCGTTAAAAACTAGATTAACATAAATCTTCTGCGGAACGCGTATAGAGTAATATACACATTTTTCGTTTAATACGACTACTATTCTTCTTGTAGAGCTCTAAAATAAGGTCAACAAAGAAAATGTATTTTCACAATTATTTGCTGTCACGAGAGAGAAAGAGAGAGAGAAAGAGAGAGAGAGAAACGTGAATATATATCCCGCGTATCCAGTTTATTCAGATCCTTGCTTGCCAGGAGGCATGAAAAATCCTACGCGTATAGCCAAGCAGACATGTTTCATCGAAATCGGATTACGAGACATTCGGATAGCAATGACGTATGGACATCCTATTCCTTCCGCCCTGCGTATGTGTTACGTTATCCTTGTTGCGACTGTGTGAACCGCAAAGGTGACGTGTATCCGAATCGATATCCACCGGGTCTCGGAATGATAAGCTAGAACCCAATATGTCAGTGGAAATTCTTGTTAGTCGAGGTATCGATCATATCGCGCGGCAACAAATATCAAAACCGATTCGTCTAATTTTGCGTGAAAAACGCGCGCGCGATTTCGAGGGATTTGTTTCGCGTTTACCGTTTTTGAAAACCGCATTAATATGCATTTCTCTTTCGGACTATTCATATATACATATACATATATATATATACACACGCGAGAATAAATGGGATTCAATAAATTCACGTGAACGGGAAAGCGCCACGCCTGCTGCTATCGCGGCGGCACCGGTGAAGAATCACGGGAAACTACAGCGAGAACGGCGTGAAGATTTCCTGAAATAAATTCGACGGAGCGGCAATTATCGCTGGAAGGTGGCGGTCCGGGAAAGTGGCGGCGAGAACGAAGGTAAGAGAGAAGAAGAATGACGAAGAGAAGTGAGCGTTTGCGAATGGCGGCAAGAGGAAAAAGGACAACATCCTCCCGCCGCGCTCGGACTCTCCTCTCTTCGAGGTTCCCGTATATTTCACCTCTGGGAATACGTGAGCTCCGCGCTGCACCGCACTTTCGCCAAGAAACTTTTTATCCGTGGCGTTTCTTAACTGCGCGAGATCGCCCTCTCGCGTGGTCGAGCTCTCGCGCGGTAGCTCTCGCAGGAGAGCCGTCATTTCTCTCTCAAGAATATATTCCCGGGCGAGCTAGCGCACGATTGCGAAAACGTTCCGCGGTCTTTAATATTGGCGCGCGTATCTTCCGGCAAAGAGTCGAATAAACGCGAAAAAGCAGGTCGCGCGCGCGCACGTGCGTTTGCACACGTTGCAAAACAACGCGTTATTGTGCGTGTATTGCCCTCGTAGTCAAGAGAGCGCGAGGCTTTGTTTTAGTTACTAGAATCGACAACGAACGAAAAATTTAACGAATAAAAGAGAAAACATATTTTTCTGTCACGGGAATAACACACACGGGAGTTTAGTGTTGCAACAAATTAATTGATTCTACAATATCGTCAGCACGCACGCAAAATAATTTACAATATTATTTTCATTATTTTTTTAAAGTCAATTACCAAAGTATTGTGCGGGAATGCACTAAAACGCGAATCGTACAACACTACAACACTCTGCTTTGGATCAAAATAAAATTTCGTTGATGTACAAAAGCAAAAAGAAAACGAGAAATAATAATTACAATTTGTCCGACTGGAATTAAAAAACACGAATTTTTATTGTGTGTCAAATCGAGACCGAATGAACATCGTGCGGGAAAAAGGAGTAATAAAACAACGATAATCACGTCATGCGCGAGGTATGTATGTACATGCGTAATGCAACGCGATTAACGAGCTCGTTTCTAATGAGAAACGTCAGCCTCGCGACGCGCTTCGTTCTACGCAAAGGGTTACGAGAAGATGTGTGTTTACGCGCGGGAGACACATCTGCGAATAATCTGCCGGGATGGCACGCAAATCTGTGTATATTCCCCTCGAGCGAGAATCCACGATAGAGCCTGCTGTCGTACGCGAGAAAAGCCAATAAAAGCGGATTGCGAGAGAGCCGGAAAGGGTGGGAGAGGAGGCCGCGCATTTCGACCACCCCTTCTCGTAAACTCTCTTCCACGCAAATAATGCCCGCGATCTGTTACGAGTGCGTCGTTTACGAGGAAGCGTGCGACCGTGTAACGAACGTTCACGCGAAAAATTGCATCGTCGCTGATAATGCGAGTTCCGACGGGAAGTTTATAAGAGCGCGTAAAGATAAGGAGAACAAGATGGGGAGGTAATCCTTCGCGAGCGTTTAATTCAGCAACGATGTATTTTCCATTTATTTTCGCGGCTTGCAATAAATTTCACGGCGAGCAGTCGATAAAATTATGCAGTTTGATTTGATAAATGAAACCTATAGATGTAAGAGAGGTTCTAGATTTTTTCCGTTTCTCTCTCTCTCTCTCTCTCTGTCCGATTATTGTCAAAGTTTTTCGTCTCTTCCAAGATGACAGTTTTCACGTTACGTCGCGACCGCGAGAAACTCAATTATTGAATTGTTATGAAAATTACAAAACAAAAAATAGAAATCTCTTAAAAAATAGAAATTTGTGAAAATAGCGAGATCGCATCGCGGTATATTTCTCGGTTATATCGACCAGATATTTTGCTTCATGGAAATTAATTATTCAACGTTTGAAGCTACAAACTGGAATATTCACAACTGCAAAACTCGTCGCAGAAGAAACATTTATTTATAAAGAACCATTTGATGCATCGTGTTTCTTAAAAATACGCATCTATTTGTAACTCGGAAATGATAACAATAGAAAAATTCAGTATTTTGCGCAAATCCGCGCGCTATTTGCATTTCGCGACATTTTCCCAGAATGGCAGTAATTCAAAACCCCTTCGGGCGAGCGACTCTCGAGCTTCCTTCCTCTCTCAAGCGTGCTCATTAACATGACATGTATATGTCCTCGTAATGGGAGCACCGCCTACAGGATAGTGTCGTGCAATCGACCCCCGTAGAATCGTCCCGTCGATTAGACGGCGACGGGGACCGGTAAATGGCGAAGACAGAGGCTGAGGGGACACGAAGGGAGGGTGGAGTGAGAACCACTTGGGAAATCATCTTACATCGGACGCTCCTCTCCGCTTCTCCGTAACTCTAACTTATTCCCCACCCGTTTTCTCGCAGATAGGTACTCATCGTCTTTGTGAGTGGGTCCTGGCGCGCAAGTTTAATATCGGCGTTCACGAAAGCGGCGCTCGTAGATACGCAACAACGCCAGCGTCGATTAATCTTTTCTTCGTTCGATTATTTTTGTCGGATCGTGTCCATTAGCACGCGAGCAATTCGTACGCGCGCGCTTCGTGACGCGTATTAATAATCGCGTTTTATACACCTCGGTCAATGTATAAGGCAAGGTATTTTTAGCGATGAAAAAAAAAGCGATTGAGTTAGCGGTAATTAATGACTTCGCTGCGTGCGCGGCAAGCGGAACGCTTTATATATTGTTTCAATTATTGTTATTCGAAGAGAAAAGACCGAGATGAATAAGTAAACCGATGCATTTAGCGAGATCATTTATACTTATATTTTTATATATAAATTAACTGTATTTATATTTTATATAAATTAATTACTATTATTTATACTTATATTTATATTTTATATGCGTAAATTAATATAATATTTTATGCACGCGGACAAAGTTACAAATAAATTCTGTCAACGTATTGAATGCTTTACATCTCTCTTGATTTAAATATATCACCTCAAAATCGTGTGCTAAACGCTTTCGCGAAGAAATTGCGTAATACTTGCGTCATCGCAAAAAAAAAAGAAAAAAAAAAGAAAAGAAAAACAACAAGCTCAGCGCGCGGTTACGTATAAGATATCGAATTTGTCGATGTTCGTCTCTGTAGCGTCGTTCGATTGGGACGCAACTGGGAGGTTTCGCTCGGACGAAAAGACCGAAAGCAATTTAACAACAGTTCATTCCGTCCGCACGGAGATTGACGTGGCTCCTGCGTGCGGAAGACGAAACGGGAGAATGGAACGAAACGACCGAGCGAAACGGAGACACTCGCCGCTTTGAATAGCTTCGTCAAATAAGTCGGTGGACCGCAACACGTATCTGTACCCGCGCCGTCAATCTCCGCCGTTCTCGCTTTTCCCGATAGTCCATCGCCGTACCCGTACGCACACACACGCACGCCAACGTCTATGTGTGTATCCTCACGCTGTACACGATGTATAAAGTTTCACCGTTTCGATTGAGAACACGGCTGCATTTTACGATTGGCGTTTCATCGTCGCGCTTTTATCCGCGCGCGCATATACATGTATTTTCTCCATCTCTTCCTTTTTATTCTCTTGTCACCTGCTATGAAGTCATAAATTGCTCCGTGTCGAATAGCGAATATGCGCAAATATGCGGAGAGTTTATCCGACCGCGACATGTCGTGCCGTATCGCATCTCGCGCGCGTCTTCGCCGTTGCCTACGTGAGAATCGACGATGCGGGAAAAACGTCGCCTGGCAATCTGACGTCTCCCTCATCCGTCTATCCGCAACCGCGATATTTGGTTGCATTTTATTGTATGTAAGTGCAAAACCGATGCGTCCGTAAAAATATTTATAGCGTTAAAAAATAAAATAAAATAAAATAATCAGTGTCTCAAATTACACCGTTCGACTATCACTGCCTATTGATCTGTGAATCACATCCGAGCACAAATTGGTTTTATCCTCCGGGTAAGAACATCTTTGTGCAAATATTGACTGTGTTGTTGAGAAAAAAGAAAGAAAGAAAAAAAAATGAGTAGCGCATAATTATTAAGATTTCAAGGAATCGGCGTGTATGACGCATTGTCGCGCAGGCGCCGCTAATTATCATAAATTACAATAATTTATTATACCGAGCCCCGCTATCGCGAGATCAAACGGGCCGAATATCGCCTACGTGCGTTTTCACGCACGAGAACCATGATGGGTCTCGTCGTCTCGGGCGTGTATCGATCGAGCGATAGCGCGAAGTGAGAGAAGGCGAATGAGCGATAAAGAACGGAGAGTCGGGGAATGGGAGATGCGGAAAAAGAGAGGAATTACTTTGCACAATAAAACTGCAACAGGCGCGACGTGTAACGGGGGAGGGAGAAGAGGAGGGGGGGGAGAACGAGAGACGTCCCGAATAAATCTTTCTCATCCCCGCGCTCAGACGATTCGCCCCCGGAAATTGCGAGAGAATGTGTATATAATCGAATTGCTATTGTCCCGGGCGTGGTTGTCGACCCGGCCAATTAAAATAACAATATGCTCAATGGACCGTTTTGCATGCAAATTAAAGAGGGTCGTTCGTATTCGACTGCATCGGCACTTTTCGCGATCTGTCGCTCTATATATCGTATTGACGCGCCACCGGTTTCCATACATCGCTGTCGGCAAGAGATCGGTTTGTACGAGCGAGATGTATCGCCGAGAAAACATTATTGCACAAACGTTACCTGCGCGATAGAATGAAAAAGCGATTGCATTGCGTGTTACAAGCTTAACATGACGGAAACGTCATTCCATAATTTTATTCGCGCGTGCACACAATATTCTGCGCGTTAAAAATTACGTGATTTATTTACAATCAGAAAGTGTGTTTCCTATTAATTCAAATCAATTTGTCAACTCAAAATTTTGCGGGTTTCTCTATCTTCTGAAAATAGAAAACGCGCGCGCACACAGAGACGAACAAAATTGACAGTTTAATTTTAATTTGGCGATGTCACAATTTGATACACAACAACGAAAACCAACATATCATTAAGATGAAAATTCAGAGAATGACGTTTCATTTGACGTTATTTTGAAATTTTCGAAACATGATCGCATGAATTTGCGAACCAACTTCGAGACTAACATTTTCAGTATAATTTAATAACCAGAATATTGAATAGCAACGCATGAATGCACGTCTCCCATGAAAATGGCTTTACACGTTCGCGAATTTGCTAATAGGCACCCCGCAGACACGTCAGCGACGAAGATCCCGATACGTCAGTTTCACTTCCTGATTCCTGATCACGTATCCGAGCTCGAGCTACAGGAGCATACACGACGAATATCGATCCGTGCTTGTAACCCATCGATATCCGAGTATAATCAAGGGGATTAATGCGTGATCCCCCTTGGTAGCAGTTGGATTATCGGACGTTCCGAACGTAGGTATCAAATGCATCTACGAGGTCTCATCACACCGAGATGACGCGGTCTCCGCAACGCCGACGTGAAAACGGAATAAAATGTCGTTGACACGGAAAATATCGTGTGTTCGTGCTACGCGGGCATTTCGAGCAGAGTAACGTGTGTTTGCCGCGTTAAATCGAAATGCACGTGACAGATTTTTTTAAATTTTACTTCCATGTAATTCGAGTTTTCAAAAGTGCAAATATTTGAGCGGTAATTTCTTGGAATTTTTTTAACCGCAAAAATAATGTGTGTGTGTGTGTATGTGTGTGAAAAACAAATCTCTAAAATCATGCATTTACTTCTTAATTGCCTTCGCACTTAAGAAAAACCGCAGAGCAAATATAAAGACGTAATAGCTCTGCGTACAACGTCGAATAAATACGCGCCAGAGAGCAGCGGTTAAAAAAATTTAAAAGAGAAGAGAAGAAAAAGAATCTTTTGCGTCGTTGACCGGAAGAGAACCTTACCTCTCTCGGCCCAGCTACGTTCACCACATATGGCCGTACGGACTGGATTAATCTCGAAGATATACATATTTGGCGCGCTATGGCGCGCGAGAAGCAATTGCCTCGCCCGGTCCGCCTCTCTTTCCCGATAAAGTTTCAAATTTCGTCACGCCGTTCCCTCGCGTGTGTATTGTGCATATGTACATACCGAGCGACAGACGATCACGGACGTGGAGACGGATCGAGGTGGACCGGTGGGTCGCGAAAAAAAAAAAAAAAAAAACGAGAGCGCGCACTCGCTGCGCGCCGATTATTTATCTTACCTTTCTGATCGTCTCCGCTTGCCACTGTCGCCGCTCGGAGTTTCGCACCGAGGCGAAATCAGCGCGAGGACGTAATTTATCGCGATCGACCTTTTTCGTAATCGCCGTTCCGCGAGCGCGACGAAGGTTAAAAGAGAAGAGAAAAGAGGAAAGAATATCGCCGCCGCGGCGCCATCCTTCTTGGATCCGAGACTCGTAAAACGGAGGAGAGGGGAATCGGTTTTAAGGACTTCGGGATCTCCCTGTTGCCAGCCGGTCCTCTCCGGATCGACTCTCGCTCCGACCTTCGCGGTTCGTTGTTTTATCGCTTCATCCGAGAGAACTCCGCTCCGCCTCGAGTTTTCACCTCGGGGCGATCGATTATGCGCTCGCGTGGCCGTTGATTATTACTTCTTTCGAGCAATCTTTTCGCACGAGAGAAGTAATTCGTCTGGCGGCGAACGCCGCCCGTCTGGGACGAGATGTTTTAGTATTTTCCACGCTCGCTGCGGGGACCCATGTGGCCTTTAATTTGCGATTGTGAATTACGACTATAAGTGCTTTAATAATTATTCGTTGAAATATGCGTTTTTTACCGGTGAAATTATTTAACTTTCCGATACAAGTCTCTTAGTTACACCGACAGTGTTCGTATATCTCGTGTTCTGGCCGTCATTAATGTCATTAAAACATGGACAATAATTTTACTACCTCCGCTCAACGAAGAAGGTTGCCTCGACTCGTTCAAACTGGATCGATTCATCAAACAGTTGCAACAGGAAACCCAGATGAGCGGATTACCGTAAATGGATATTACATTGTAACTGATATTCTCGATATTTTCTCGTTATTGCCAGGTGAATTGCATCCTAAATTTTCAATGTACGGACTGCGGTTAACAGAGTGAAATTCGTTGCGGCATCAATAAGAGCGACCAGAAATTGCCGGCCGCTCTGTGTCCGTCCGTAAATTAATCTGGTTAATTACAGTCTCGGAATCTTTTGGGGATAGACGAAGAGAAAGAGCCGAGCGATGTATCCAACATGACTTGTTACTCGGTCTGTGTGCAAACGTCGCTATCGATCGCTCTCGCGGCCGCAATGGCACGCTACAGCTTTTCTACGGCATAGTCTCTCGTGTTACGCTGATGTAATAATAACAACGAATCTGCGATTAATTCAACACTAGAAAAAAAAACCGCAACTGCTGAAAGTTTGCGAGAAATTCGTTGAAAAATTAATTCGCGCACATATCAATTCTCTCTCTTTCTCTCGGCTGCGCTCACTACGCGCTTTAACGATAAACTATTTACGCAAAAACATTTATTGTTTCCGGAAACTTGCACGATTTACACACGAAAACGTGTTTCACGCGCGCATATGTGAAATGAAAATTTTATACTACTAATAAATTTACATTTAGATTATTTTTTACAAGAGTAAAATAGAAAAAAAAAACTGCGACTTTATCCGTTGAGCTTATAAATTTACAGCCGACTGTTTGAATTGTTGCAACTGTTCGCTCTCTCTCTCTGTATTTTTAAACTCGCGCTCTTCTTCTGCAGAACACGGAACGGTTCAATTACACTCGTCGGCACGTCATTTATCGTCACGCTATACGATACAATGAATTAGACGGGATTCTAATCAATCCGAAAGTGTCCGCGACTCGGCTCGCGAATTTTATCGAGTATTTTCTGCTGCGAACGAAAGGGAGAAACGCGGCGGTTATGCAAGTGAGCAATGCAGACGAGGGAAAACAGGCGGATAGAAGCCAGCGTAAGGCCAGTCAATCTTCCGACGGAGAATTGGTCCATCGCTCTTCAGCAATTTATGCCTCCGGTCGGCTGAAAAATATCGGCAGCCCGCGCTGCGGAAAGCGTTTCTGATCGGAAGCTACACGACTGGTCCGGCACACGATGCGCGATGTTCTACGACCTTGTCCCAATATTCCGCGCCTTCGTTTCCTCATTTAACCGCCTCTATATCTCTCTTTTCTAATTCTCGCGTTCTCGTATTGCACTCATGCATATCCCTGCCAGCAACTACCGTTTCTCTGGGGATCTGCAATAGACGACGAAACAAGAGAAGCTTTTTTCTCCCTTAACGCGAAATTCCGCGATCGTTCCGCGATGTAATTGAAATCAGACTCGTGAAGAGAGACGACCATCTCCTTTCGAAGTTTTTTCAATTTTACTATCGCAATAAAAAAAAAAAAAAAAATAAGTATTGCCAGACTCCGCGGGAATTGCGCGCCAACACGAGACGGTCGTTGCTGATTTCCATTTCCCATACCATTTTCTTCGCTAAATCGCGAGTTATCGTACCGTCTCCTATTTATCTTACTTCTCGTCGGGGAGTGAAAGATAACCGGTCCACGAAAACGCAAACTCGACCACCTGTCCGTTCGACCGATCCTATTTTTCTTTCAAGAAGGAACGCTTTGAACGCGAACTTTAAATGGTTGAATCCCGTTTTCGCGAAAGTAGCTGGAAGGGAATCGATCCGGACAGCAACTCCTGCGTGTCCTCGTCGCCCGTCGTTGTTCCGGAACTTTTCACGAAACCAGGAGAACTTCAATAACAAAAAAAAAAAGAAAAAAAAAAGAGAGAGGGAGAGGAACGCAGAGGATGAGGCAGATGAGGGATACTTTTGTGAACTCGGTTCAAACTAAACGTCGAAGTACACTCTGTCGGAAGTTTCACCTCGCTTCGATGCTCCTCGAGACGTTCTTTTATAACGACTCGAGGATTATCGGCCGTGCTCATTGCGCTCGCGATTCTCGCGAAGCTCGGGATTCTCTACGAATAAGATACTCGAATAATCGAGGAAATCGATGAAGTTCGATAATATAAAATTTTACGAGCGTATTAATTATGTATACTGCTACTCGGAGGTTGCTTCGCTATTCTTAAAGACCTTACCCCTTTCACATTTCGTCGTAAAACGTTGTTCGTATACATATTTATTTCATAGATGCATACATCATGTTCCACATCGTGTTTTTTTTTTCACGTACCGTTTCTCTCGTATGTCTACTTGTTCTTAATATTCTTATACATATTTATCATTCAATAACTCACGTCGAACCGTCGTTCGTGACCTCTTATTGCTCGTCCCGGATATTCAGACATCGGCGTAACGGCCGCGGATAATACATCGGAATAATTTCCAGAATGTCGGTTGGCAAACGTCCTCTTCAGATCTCTGCGAAATAACACGCGGCCGTGATAATTGTCCAAGAGGGAAAACAACAACTCGCTCGGCGAATTTGGCAGCCGGATGTGTGCGCATTCTCGTTACAACATCGTGCATTCTCGCACGTTCGCGACCTTTGCGCACGAGAGAACGACGACAGACGCGGTTCTCCTCTCAGATCGACATGCCGCAGCTTTGGGTGCTCGCTGCATACAAAAACCAAACGCCTTCTTCTGTGTGTTCCCTTTAAAACGTGCGCGGATTGTTTCCCGAGAGCAGAAAAGCCCGGATCTCTATCCCGAGCTCGTACCCGCCAACAGCCGGATGTGACTTCCGAACGTAACGAATACGTTCGCACGTATTCCGTAATGTCTGTGTTTCGAACAGGATTTTGTACAATTAATTCCAGGAGGAGGATTTTATACGGAGCTAATTCTCCGAGAATCTCCGAGATACCAGAATCGAAATAGTGAAACGCGCCACGCATTTTACCGAGCTTTAAAATCACAGCGCAGAAGAAATAAGAATCGACGTGCGTTTATAAGAAAAAATAAAAAAATAAAAAAAAAAAACGCAACGGAAATTAAATGCAAATGTAAACGTTGAATGTTAACGTGAATGAATGTTTGCAAGTCCGCTTTTATGAAAATGTGAACATCTTGAAAATCTTATATTCGCATTTCTAACACTCGTCGTAACACGTGTCTGGAAACTGGAAATTGCATTCCGTTTAATCGTGCTGAGAAGTAAGAGGCGCCGCACTTTGTCTACGAACAAACCGCGAACTGGCATCGGTCCGAGCGCAAGGAACTTTTCGGGCGCGCGCGAAAAGCGGGTTGTAGTTCACGTTCGAGCGAATTTTCGCAGAAATGTCTGGCAACCGCTCAACTGGCCAGTGTAATGCAACGGCTCGAATAAAAAGCAGGGAGAGGGGGCGCGTTCTCGAAAATAAAACACGCTCCACCCTCGAGCGAATTTTGTTCGCGATGAACCGCAGATCTCTCACCGTGAACATCGAAAAATATACTCCGACCTAAAAATCGACCGTTGTTTACAATGCAACGGGCGCACGTACATCGAATATTTCTCGCGAAAGTAAATGCAAATCCAATCGCAGACGTTATAAATCTCGGCTGTGTGTTCCAAAGCTACTCATCCGCTTGGCAAAGCACTCGGATTCATGCTGCGTGTACGTATACACAATAAGCGAACGGGGAAACTAGAGCAAACAATGAGTACAACGACGGGAGAAGTATTTTAGCTCAAGTCCCTCGCGAATTCGACGAATTGGGACACAACCGGCATCGATCGCGAGACTCGAGACTGGCGCAGAGACCGAATGCCTGAAAACGTAGAAATAATAGTCTTGCGACGAAAAAAAGAGCATGTTACTATTAAAAGTTTTGTTCCTCGCAGTGAGAAAATAAGATAATCTTTCTCTGCCTTTCATGCGCGATAACACATTAAATTTTAGGAAGCTGTTAATTTTGTAAAGTAACTAACTTTCCCCAAGATAAATTTGGCACCAAAGGAAGAAGGCACCTTTATAGAAAACTTAATTCTCGGATGAGAATAAATTAAGAATTACTTTCTTCACCGAGAAATATTTTCTCGTTTAAGACATAGAGTCGATTCATTATTATAAATTAGGTATCTAACAGATCTTCGCCTCAACCGCGAAGATCGACGCGGCAGATGATAAATCGGTCTTCAAGTCGGGGGCCCATCGCACATAAATGAAGTCAGACGGAGGTGTGGGAAAACATTCCAACGGGCTTCCTGAGGGTAGACCAGGGTCCATTCATCGTCAGCCGTCGGAGGAAGTCCCGGAACTGGGACTCGGTTCACGTGTCCAGGGTCAGTGTGCCGTTGATCAGCTCGAGAAGAAATAGCCAACTTTGGCATGTGGCCAACCGTGCCGAAAGTTTCGTCTTTCTCTCTTCCTCCCTCTCTCCTCCTCTCTCTCTCTCTCTCGTTCGAGTAAAAGATGCAGCAATTTTCCTTCTCATTCCTCGAAACGACGCTTCGTTTTCACTTACGAAACTGATCGACTGAGAATTGCGTGGATGCCGAAAGTTCTGTCTTGACCTAAGACTTCATCGCGCTATTAGCCGGTAATCGATCCGTGGTTTGCAGAAGAAAATTTCACGTGAACGCTCGGACACGTTTTTTCAAAATCAAATTTCGCCATTTCTATCTTTCTTTTTCTTTTTATGTCGTAATATTTAAAATCGGATATCACGGAACGGGTAAACGTCGCGTAAAGAAACGCTTGAGGTTGACAAAATTTCATATTCCGGGAATATCACACACATAGGATATCTCCGGTAGACAATATTCTGAAGACTGCTCGGCGAATCGTGATCGGAACAAGAGAGAGCAAGAATAGAAAATTTTTGAACATTCAACTTTGCTTGCAAGACGGAAGATGAAGAAGAAGATCTCTCGAATATTCTACAGAAACTCGCAGTTCTCTCGTGTGCTCTGAATCGTAAAACGACACAACTTACGAATCCAGATGCGCGGTTCGGAGAACGTTGCGCAATGCACGTAATGGAATCATTGACGCATTAATTAGCAACGACTGTTGGATCTGATAAAACCGTTAACGAAACGTGTCGCGCCTCACTTTAAGAACGACTAGATCTGTTAGTAATTGACGACCCAGCGCGTCAGTCGTTGCGAGTTGCTCTATTTGCGAGTGAGCAAAATAGAACTAGCGTTACGTGAATGACCTCCTCTTATTGATCTATATCTACGAAAAGAAACAGAACGTACTGTTATGTGCGCGACACCACACGCGAATGCCACACAGTTTCTGAGAACGTAAACGATCCTGTCCATCATGCAAATACCATCGTGCGAAACTTAGATTAAATGTGAGAGAAAAATTAAAAGAGATATAAAAAATACTTTTTACACTATTCTTAATTATCTTAACGCATTATTCAGATCCATAAAAGTGTCTAAAAGATGAATAAAGTCTAATTTAGAGAGACTAGTAGCTGTATGTGTGTCACGAAATGTCATATATTAATTATTCGTTTTATTACCAAGCTCGGCCAGTAAACTCACAAACGTGATTTACGATCGAAGTTATCTCAGTGACTTAATATTCATATTTATGACTAATTTGATGTTATCACATCCAATGGACCTTCACACACACGCCATACAATAATATAAGTCTTACATAATGGACCCAATGTCTGCAAGTCGCGCTAGTCGCGGCGAGTCAACGCCCGATAACTGCCCTCGATCGTATGTCTCTTCCGTTTGAAGTGGCCGCCGCGCGTCTCGCCCACGATCGAGTGCACCGAAGTATCTCCCGCAGCCGCCACTGCCTCTGCTATTATTATCTCGATTCTGAGACACGGCGATCTTCTTGCATCTCGATCGCGCGATAACGTCGATGACGTCGATGAGCTTCGCTCCGCGATAGAGAGTCGCACGTGCTTTAATAATCAATTTATCAATTTCGAATAGATCTCATATGAGATTACTGGCCGCGCATTCTTGCACGCTTTTTGCGCGCTAGCAGAGATATTATTGCATCAATCTTGTTGTGTTTCTAGTAGGACAAGTGGCTCGGGACAGCCGCGAATTGCACGATTTACGATTCTACATTTTCTGTAATTACTCCTGTTCATTGCATTCTTGACAGTGTTATGTAAAAATGCAAAAATGCGACTATGGCTCTTCCGTTGTAATCTTCTTCCGTCAAGAAGTATTTATGCACTCCGCTCGTAAAATATCGTCGAAAGTATATTTTTCTTCTTATAAAAGACATAAGTTGTGTTCAGAGCGACGATATAAACGAATATATATATATCTGCCGCGGTGGTAAAAATAGCCGTCTGTCGAGCTCTTTGTGTGTGTGTGTGTGTCAATTCCATTCTGTCTGGAACAAGTTCGCGGCTACGTTTTCTTCGATTGCCGCGAAACACTTAGAGACGAAACGTACGTATCGATAATGCCCCGGTAAAGTACTCAAAGCGGCTCGAAGCGCGCGTCCTTGAAGCCTTCCGACCAGACGTCGTCCGTCTTACCTGAGTCTTACGGACACTTAAGCGCCTTACCAGGTAATTTGCCAGGAGAAGATCGATAACCGATAATTTACACGCCGGTTACACGACGTCCTCGGACGACTCCATCGCTCGATCAAGGCGCGTGGGTGGTTTACGAGGAGTCACGCCGATTACGACACACCTACATGGCGCGGGTGTCCTTACGACGATCGTATGCGCGTCGCTCGTAAAATCCTCGAAGGTTGTACAGTTCTCGTCGTCGGACGTTGTCGTCCGAGCACGGTTAGCCTAATGGCGCAATAAGTATGTGAGCGAACTAATGGTTTTGATGAAATCGCGGCGGGACAAACATTGGCGTGGACACTGATTGCGTTGGAAGCTCGTAATTGCCTCTTTGTCTTTTTTTTTGTCGGTATGTTGTTTATTTAATTGGCGAGAAAATTTATATTTCTTATCACAAAATAATGTTTATACATGGAGCGAATCTAGGACAGGGCACACAAATTAAAATGCTATTAACTCTCTCACACTCAAACTACATTTTAAATCTCTTATGAGGTTTACTATAAATAAATAATCAGTCATAATATACGTCATAATGTTTTTTAATGGTAAACTCTTTCTTTTGAAAACAAGTTAGTCGTGTATTAACTTTTTCCGCGTAATTGCAAAATCTAATCTACGCAAGGGAGATGCATTTTAAATACCGTGCGCGGAAATAAAATGAGCGCAGGATGAGGTTTCGTCTAGATTGCGTCACAGCCAAGCGGAAGAGGACTTTACAAAAAAAAAAACAAAAAAAAAAAAAAAACAAAAAAAATAAAATGATGAAAACATCACAGAGGAAGCGAGAAAGGAAGAACAGAGAGAAGGAGGGAACACAACTCTCGTTCCACAACTCTCCTGTTAATTACTGGCCTTATAACCAGCCGTTGCCTTGTACTATCCAACCAAAAGAGAGGAAGAGAGAACAGGAGACAGAGAGAAAGAGAAGTAGACAGAGAAATAGACACATAGAGAAAGAGAGAGACAGAGAGAGAAAGAGACATCAGCAGCTAAGTGAGAAAAAGGAAGGAAGAGACAGAGAGTGCGACACAAAGAGACAGGGATTCGGAGCCCCCTGGAACACGCTAACCTCGTCGACGTTTCCGGCGTCCCGTTAATCTCATCTTAACAAGGGTTTAACTCCGGTCTCACGAATTCGCCAGGTACGTATCGCACGACGAACGCGCACACGAAACATCTTCGCGCGCGCACGTACGTATAAGTACGAATGTGTGTGTGTGTGTGTGTGTGTGTGTGTGTGTGTGTGAATGCTGGAAAGGGATGTACACACATACACACGCGTATATTGTACAGGGATATATAATCAAGTCCGGCTCTGCCGTCCAGGATGTGTTAAACCGATATCTATTAACCCCCTTTACCAAGCTGCTGTATCGTTTCCGGGCTAAGCGTCCCGGGCCAATTAGTCGCTACGCTTGATTAACCACTAACCCTTTTGCCGTTTAAGGGTTATTGTAGCTCAGACGACTATCTCAACGTCTTTGGCATATTGAAACAGGATAATGTCGGAACGTCGCTGTTTATGTAAACTTCGACATTACGCGCGTGTGTAAGTGCTACTTTGTATTCGAAAGTATTTCAAGCAATTTTGCAGATATTACATACATGTGAAAATGTATCAAAAAAGAAGTTAAAGAAGAAGTAAAACTTGATCGACATAAAATGAGAATTTTTAAAATACATATTTTCCATCAACTTGTCCTTTCACAATTCTCTGATTTGTTCGAATGGAAAAAAAATATCTTAAACATACCAGATTATTTGGATAAAGGACACTATTATCGCTAATAGCAAATGATTTGATATTCGTCCTGCGATGTGTACAGATCGACATGTCACCGACTACTCCGAAATCCTCTAAATCACGCTCGGATATCCGCGCGTCTGTCTTGTGTGATAGAATGCACGTGTGTGTATGCGCAAATACGCTGACGTATAATGTTCATCAGATAAGCAACTCTGCGGACTGAAGAGATGTAGATATTAAGCCTATATCTATTAAGGTGTGTCGTTATAACCTCCATGACATAGCGTCACGATCAACCGAGCGAATTGCCCCCGAGCAACTTGAGAAATGTCATTAAGGGATCTCTGAAGCATGACCAATATCCACGTGTGTGTGTGTGTGTATGCGTGTGGATGCTGGTATTAACACGTGGGTTACATTAGCTCCGTAATGATGACACGATATACCGGATCTTATCTACCCGCATCGCAAGAATTAAATGTTAAGTAAATACATCTGCTTCACAGATAAACTATCGGTAAATAAAAGTTATGACAGAAACTGTAAACGCGGGATGCATTTGCACAGAAATGTGGAGAAACAAAAGTAAATAAAAAGAAAAACAGAACACACAACAGTGTATAAAACCTTCAACACAATATCCAATAACGCGTATGTAACATCTTCCAACGTGGGTATTTTATATCTATTGCTTTATTTGCTCGGGCTTTTCGCGATAAGCGCGTTAATCAGAATTTGCATATGTGGCGCACGCATAGCGTCGCTAATATTTATGAGCATTTTTGCGGCATATGGTTACGACGCGGTTTCACCTCCATTATTTCCGCGGTCATACGCGCGCTCTTGTCGGCGTGCCCGCCATTTTTCATGCGAATTTTCCGAAAATGAGGTTTCAACGCTTGCCGGCCGTCGACTGTCCGACAAAATTATCCACCGCCGTGGCCACGTCTGTTTTAACGTAGATACATGTCGGCCCCGCAATACATTGCTGTGCAAAGCGTGCCAACGAAATTATTCTCACGCACATCTCACAAGTGCAAAACTTTTACCCGCACATTTGCGATTCTAATGCGCGAAATTATAAATTTCTTCTTCGTAATTTCTCTTTAAAAAAACAAAAAGCTAGCGAAATTTTACGATAATCGCAGAAATATAAATTGCTGTTTGAGCCATATATATATATATATGTACGTGTTCGGTAATTATAAATGCTTGTGTTAATCAATGCGCACAAATTGGCGCTGCAACAATTCATAAATTTTAACCAAATATCGAAGATGACAGTTGCGTAGGTGACGAAGGTAAATTGTTGATGCCGACGAATGCGTTAAGCGCGGTGAGATTTGAGCTTTCCATATTTAATAACATTTTCAACAGCGCCATCGCGCACTCGACCGCATCGAAAATAAATGCGTGCGGCTCGCTTGTAATTGCCCGGGTACCGCAATCCGTTATCAAATCAAATGATCGTCGAAACGGCAGGACGAATTAATTGGAGCAACGCACTCGAAATCTCGTCAATCCATGCGCGCAATTATCGCCGATGCACGTTCGTTTCATCCCCCTTCCTTCCTCCCTTCCCCCCATTTAAATAGGCCGGCCGGCCCGTAGGGCGACGTGCGCGTGTTATAAAATCGCAGGTAAATGTCAGGAGGATCGGCTATTATTATGAACACGCACGATCGAGTGCGGCGGATTATCGGAGGTTCGACGGTCGACGACGGGGCGGTTTAGCATCGGAATCAATGAAAACAGCGGGAGAAACAGCGAATGCTGTTGTATAAGCGTAGCACAGAATTTGTCCAAAACAAAAACACCGTGTTTGCGCGCGATACACACGTATCAGATAACATAAAAATTACCATTACATGCAACTTTCATAACTGCATTATTCATTTCTCGGTTTAGATCAAATATAATTTCAAGAAAGAGAGAGAGAGAGCAAAAGAGAAACTAAAGTAAAAGAGAAAGCAAACAAGAGAGAGAGAGAGAGAAAGAGAGCGTAAAAACAGAGAGAAAGCAAG